>QKMV01004553.1:0-10051 GCA_003287335.1 Lednia tumana | reverse complement strand
AGAGAGAGAGAGAGAGAGAGAGAGAGAGAGAGAGAGAGAGAGAGAGAGAGAGAGAGAGAGAGAGAGAGAGAGAGAGCAAGGGCAGAGAGAGACGGAAAGAAAGTCGAAATCTAGAACCTATTCCGATGAGAGTTTATAGAATTGCGCCGAGCTGGACTGGAATTGTGGAGACGTGCAGTTTTCTGGGGTGCATGTCCGCGTTAATTGCGAGCCCCACGAAGAGATTGTTTATGCTTTGCTGAAATCATATTGTCATAGCATCTGGTGGCATCTGGACGCATCTGGTGGCATCTGGTGCTAGCGTGGTCGGATCAACAACCAGCATAGGCCTGCATCCAACTGCCATTCGGAGCCAGTTAGTTATCGCCCCCGGTGGCATGAAATGCACCTAGATTCTTAGCGCACTGTTATTGGTCGATTATCATTGTACAATGTACAAACTACATAGCGTTTGGTTAGGATAGGAATGGTCTGTTAGGAAAATGCGTTGCTCTAAATGTGGTGCTAAAATAGAATTGATACACTTCGTTAAAAGCCTGGCAAAGTCACCAGTGGCATTAGAGACAGTTTAAGTATCAATCTTGCCTCGAATCTGTCAGCATGTATTCGTCTTGAACTGACGACGTTATGCTAGCAAATAGAATTGTGCAGTAGCGAGTTATTATTTATTCAGTGACCGGATGGTTGGTTAAGCTCCTCCATTAAATGAATACAAGCTTTAAATGTGGATTTCAGTTCCTGGGCAGACGGGAAACCGGATGCATATTACGTAGCTTGCTCCAAGGGCTCCAAGGATGTTACGTTAACTTGAACATGTATCTCGTATCTCGATATCTACACACATACAACAACTTGCTATCTGTCTATCCCTCTTGCCATTACAGCGACACATTATCAAGCCGAGTTTACTTCAGTGAAATTATTTCTATATTTGGAAACGAAAAAATCAATAAGCTAGCAGTGAAAGAAGCTATAGCCCACTTCTAGTGAAGATTCCACTTAACCTTTCCTCCTTTCATAGCCGCTGCATGCACACTCGATCTCCACTCACAGTCACGCCTGCCTGTGTTTCGACGCGAGGCATAAAGCGTAAAGCCTAAAGCGTAAAGCGTAAAGCGTAAAGCGTAAAGCATCGGACGTGAACCCGGCGCCTCCACTACATCTGTCCACGTGGCGGCGTCACACGAGTCTGCATCCACGGCTGAACGCCGACATCTGTTTAACCACACTTCCTTTACGAATGAAGAAAGTTTGACGTGAATTTCCGATGATAATATATTCAGTCGACTGGTTTTGTCTCAATATCTTTCAAAGCAAAGTTAACAAGTCTTGATCGGTCGACTGAATGCTTTCGTCGCAAGTGATCTTTAGAAACGCAAATCCTCTTCCTCGCCCAGACTTGACACCTATCTGTTATATTTCAGTGGCAACCTTTCGTTCATTAAATTTTCATTTAATGTTTTCTAACGTTGGTAAAAAAAGGTCTCGAAATCTTATTTCCATTCTACTGCGTGGAACTCTCACTTTTGTTTATATTACTATGTTTCTTGAATATGAACAAGTGAAATTATTTTATAGGCCAAGTCTCGCTTGGGGCTACAAGCTCATCACTTCAGCGATGGCTCACCACTGTGGTACCACATAATAAAAGTTAGGTTACGTTGCGTTGCGTTGCGTTGCGTTGCGTTGCGTTGCGTTGTGTTGCGTTGCGTTGCGTTGCATGCAGAAGCTTCTCTGTTTCCCCGGCTGTATCGGCATGCAGTGTTACAATCATCATCCTACAACCTACCTTGATTACTATAAAGATCCGACAGTATTTCCTACTGCAACCTAAATTACACCTGTGTATTCCTGTGTTAAAACGACCAAAAAAACAAAGTGTAATCTACAGACATTCATGCTAATAAGAAAGCTGTGAGGACGCTTGTGGAAAACCCACCGAAAAATCATATTACTAAGAAAAGCAAACTTTGCGTTCTCTTTTAATGTTAACTTATTGAAAAAACGAAAAGTGTTGTATGTTTCTAGATTCTTCAGATGTTTTGCAAAAATTTACACCTACTTATACACTCGTGGGAAAAACAACAATTTGTTTTAAATGTATAACCGTTTTTATATAAGTTGACATAGTATTGGAAATAACCAGCACTCGGTGCCGATTAATAGCTACGTTTTGAATTGATTTCTATTTCTTTAAATCAAATAGGCTTTGCAATACTGAAATATCATATACAATTTATGTAATACTTTTGCGTGAAACAGGAGTGGCGTTTACCGCAGCCGTGCTAGTCTCTGTTAACATCATCAACTTTCCATTTACTAATTTAGCAGGCAATGAGTGTGGTTTTTCAACTGTGGCAACTGGCAAGCACAAACGGGGAAAGGCAGGCGAAATCCAAGCCGCCAGCAAAACAGAACACAGGAATAGTACGCCTGAGGACCACGTACCACGATACAACCAGTACCTACTTGTTTCACTTAAGCATTTCACATTTGCTACTGGCACACTTTATAGACCGTACAGACCTAATACTATACCTACAGGTGCAGATTCTAATATGTGAGAGTAAAACTTAAAACTGGAGGCAGAAAGTTCAATGTTCAAGCCATGCTTCACAAAATGTAACGACACACGCCTTGAAATATTTTTGAATACTAGCATACGCAGACGTATATAGCAATTGCCAAAAAGGTGCTTCCATTTCTATCTGAACGAGTGCAAAAAAGACACAGGAAAAAATACGAGCAAATCCGTTGAATTTGAAAAGTTATCCAACACCCACAATTAGTTGCGAAACTTTCACAATAACATTTTGATTCATAAAAACAAATACACCTCGTAGCATATTCGATTATTATCGTTTCTGTCTTTTCTTGCTATACGCAATCTATGGCTGTCGTAAATAGATTCCCTCGACAATAGTCAATATGCAGGCTTGCTTAAGTCTCAAGTTTAGGTATTCTACTCTTCTTTTTCTAGCTTTCTTCTGTAGAATCTGTCTCGAGGGAAAGAAGGTCCACGTCGCATCGCATCGCGTCTATTATTACGTTCCTTCTGTCTCTTCGAGCACTTGCAGAATGTCAAAGCCTGCAATATAAGTGGGCGCTACTCGCTAGCTAGCAGTAGCAAGCACTAGGCGTTTGCTTGCATGGAGTCGGAGTACATCACACACAATACGACTCTATAATAGACTGGCTACCTTCAGGCAAGACAGGCAGGCGTTATATTAGGTTGGCACTTGGCAGCGTTCATTCACGTATAACGTATAAGCATTTCTTTACAGGTATGCCGTCCTATGCTTGACCAGAACACATCCCATAATGTGATGAATTGATGATCAGCTTCGAAGAAGCAGCACTTTCACATGTCCCCTTCTTCTTTGCTAGTTCGCCAAAAGTTCGATTTAAATCAACGGACAAGTGGAAAGTTGGCGCAAAAAAGTCTGATTGCGGTCCGGTCCTAGATCTCTGCTGTATCTTTTCCATGGCATCCACCTTCTACTTTAGATTACTCTTAGAAGAAGCTGAGGACATCAATACTCATTCATGTTTCAAGCTACAAATTGAAGAGTGGGTTAAAATTTAACCAGTTCAAGTCAATCTTGTGAGAAAGTTTCCGAAAGGTTCGGTTTTAGCGTTGATTGTCCACTCGCTGGACCAGAAGCTATATTGAATAGCGCCTTGATAGACGGAGTAACGGATGAGTTTCCACTTTCAATACACTGCCAATAATTCTAGCCCCGTTCGTATCAATACCAACAAAGAAACTCTCTCTCACACGCACATACAGTCACACACAGTCACACACGCATACACACATAACACAAACATACGCTCAATTTAAAGTTAACTGCTTGATCAATGTCAGACTTTTTTTGTTACATGTATATAATATTGCTTTCCTTTGAACACATCAATTTTTTCAACTTATTTTACACCCAAGGACCTTTTTCTAGAACTAATGGCATTGCGTGTGGCTTTCCCAGTTTAACATATTATCAAAAAAAAAAATTGGAATGTATTATGAAAACGCATCCCATAACACAAAATTGATTATAAACCGGCCGGCTCGCAGCTGGGCCTCTGAAATCACTTCATTTACATTCTGGCCAACATGCATGTGTAAGTCGCTTTCATCAACGTTCGAGGGTTTACCTGCTTAAAGCTGAGTTGCTCTCAAGAGTGGTCGAAGCGGAGCATTATGAAGCACAACATTTTAATAAAACGAAACACACTGAATGTGTTACGAAAGTATCAATCGATTACCCAAAGCATAAAACACTAGGTTTGCCCTCGTAGATTTTCCACTGCCTTTTGACTTGCATAATGAGGCTGTTATCAGCTTCAGAGATCTCTTGTTTGCGTGTCTCCACTCAGGTAAGTTGGTAACCTTTGATAAGTCGCTACTCGACTCGACCACTCGACCAATACATGCATATCAACTAGCAGTCACCTTCGTTCCCATAGACGCTACAAAGGGGTTAGCAGTTCATTGAGACTTGCGGTAGAAAAACTTAAAACTACAACCCAAATGTGAATGGAAGATTTAAATAAAATCAAATTAAGATCTGCACCACCATAATTCGACAACAATTTTATCTTATGAAGTAAACGGAAAGTTTTGTTAGTTTCATAAATATTTATGAATATAGTGAGCGTAGCAAGTCTCATGTTTTTCATATTGGAGCTTGTAAAAAACTACATTTTTAGTTTTCGCCGAGACAACAGAAAACTGATGAAAATCATTGCATTCATACAACCAAAACTTACTGTGTATGCCACGGGACCTATTTATATAGTGTCGAAGTTATTGCAACCATTTCCCTAAAATTGGAAAACTTTTCTCGAATTCAAGGCGATCGCTAGAAATATGACAGCAAAGCATACTTTAACTGATAAGTGACAACTTGGGCGACATAATGAATTGTCTCAGTAAAGTATTGTCATGATTAGAAATGCTCTTTGATGTATACTAAAATCTTTCCCGTCGTACATTTCACCGGCGTTATATTTTTTCATTCGTTTTAACGTTTTACTATACACCTACGCGTAGTATTTTTCAGAACCAGTTTTCTGTGATTAAAATATACGCGTTGATACGCTCCACAGGCAAGCCCGAGCCACTGTTTGCTTTTGGCGCAAATTTGTTTAATTTATTTGCCGCAAGTTTGAAGCAAGCATTTCTAGCCGGGCTTCGTGCTGCATCTAAAGTGCCTGTTGTGCTTGCGCTTGTGGTTAAATAACTGTGATTCTAATTTTCTATGAGTGGTGCACAAAGTGAACCACGAGTTCAATGCGACGCGACGCGACATAACGAACACACTGTTGGAAGAATGTCAACTCTCGGTGAACTATGGCTTTCACATTGTTTTATGGTTATTACCATAAGAGGTGGCGTCTATTTGTTCGATTCAATACATTTATACGGAACCACGTGAAAATCTTAAATTACGATTTCTTCGTGACTGCACGCCCGTATTCTAAAATGGCCCTAAATCGTTGAGGCTGACTTGAGAAATATATAGGTATAGTTTGGATACATTTCGTTCGTATATACACGTATTTGCTATTGAGTTGAAGTAGGATTAAACATTCCTCTCTTATAACGTTACTTAAAAGTAAAAATCGTACCTGTCACATTTTCACGACAAATGTATTCTTTAGTAATCTAGAGGAAATGTGATTTTCAACAATCAGTAGAAGTGAGCAGTATTGGTTACAAAATGGCCACTGTATTTCGCTCCCAGCTTCTATTGAAGCGTGTGATGATGAAGTGAACTCATTTTAACCAAATAGAATGCAATGGTTAATTGGGATTACGCGCAACGCATTATTTGAATGGTGAATAGCAGTACGCTGTTGGAATGTAGTGCCACTTTCAGGTTTATTCCACTAGAATGCAAGCAAACAGAAATTGTTTGAAATATATTGGCTAGAAAAATATTCCAAATATTGCAACCTGTTTTATTTGCCTCGTGGATTGAAGCTGAGAATAAATACGAATTATTTGAGATATTTACATAAAACATGCATTTATTTCTGTTGACACTGACCATAGACATCCGATGTGTTCATAAAAGAGCTAATAATTCGATAGATGCTCTATTTGAATCGCAAAACTTACAAAAAATCAAAGCTTTTGCGTGCTGACATGGTATGCCTATTAGATTCGTCATATTGCCTTATTTTATACGCTACTATACATATGAATCCAGAGAATGATTGTACAACCAGATGGCATTTTTGTGATACATCTATTATAACCCCAAGTATTTTCCATTATTTTCTCCTGAAAAGGAATGTGTGTGTGAGTTATAATTATCGACCCTTAAAGATGTTTACATTTCACTGAAAACTTTCATCCAAGTGCTTTTAACGGAATTATCACATTATCCGTGGAAAGTTGCTAACTCAATTTACTATAATCCAGTTTATATGCAGTACCGCTAACAACCTGTACTAAATTATTTCCCACTCAACTCAACTAAATCTAACCTAGAATATATTCGCGGCTCTGGCGTCTTTGTGACACGGTTTCGGAATGCGAGTAGCAAGTAGCCTCCGGAGTAACTCATATGACACGGTTTGGGGTAGGGATGCGCATAGCGAGTAACCTTCAGAGTAACTCATATGACACGGTTTGGGGTAGGGATGCGCATAGCGAGTAACCTTCAGAGTAACTCATATGCGTTTCACGGTTTCAGGCATTTGGGGGCAGCATCGTGCAGCGTAGGTAATTGTACCCCTTGAGAGTCATAGGGCCAGCTATAAACACCAGTGAGAGGGAGCCAACATCGCCGCAACATATCCGAGAGAATAAGAGAGTACGAGATAACAACTGGTACGATCGAGGAATGGAACATTTTGGTCTCGTATCATGATGTGAAGAAGAGGTGTAATATCGTTGTTATTATTATGAACGATACGTTGGAAAATTACGGGCTAGAGCCAAGTACGCATGCTTCTTCTATAAATCGTGTGCACGTTTTCTGGTATGTTTTCTGATTTGGTCATTAAATGTGATGTTTTTGTTCGAAGAGCCCCTACCTTTGCTACCTATGCTATACCTTTGCTATATCTCTTGCGGGGTTTAAAATAAATATGTACGAGATTTCAATATTGGTAAGAGTTTCAAAAAACTAAAATCTATTTATATTTTATGCTATTAACCCATACCTCTGTTTTCGCATGTTGTCTTTTCATTTCGTCAAAAAGTATTGGACCGTTTGCGATGCTAATTGCCATCCTTGACTGGCATTAATTAATAGTAACACCTATTTTAGCACAAAACGTGTAACCGTAGTTTTTTAAAATGCAATCGTGATCAAATAGGGACATGCAAAAATAATCTCAAAAAATATCACCGGTAAATTGTCGAGAAAATTGAAAACTTCGGTTAGAAATATGCCCCCACTTAGTACACTAAACTAGTAAAATATTAGTGATATCGATATCATATTTTTTCCATTGAGAGCGCTTACGAAATCCGTAAATCAAACATTTTTAATTAACTTTCATACTATTAGTGTTACACGTTTTGAAAAAAATCTACAAAAGCAATAAAACTAATAAGTTTGAATACTGATGGGCATAAGGAATGTCAATCTAAACTAAATAAATTCTCTTGTCATTATCTCTGAAGAGAGGGCATTCGAGAATGTAAGTCTCATTACGATCAGACAACTGATGCTTTCCCCTCTGTGTACATGAGATAGTATCTGCGCATTGCTAATTTACACTCGTTTCTGACCAACATTTCCTATGTTCTAGACAAATTTCCCGTGGATGTTTTTTGCAGGTGTGTATCCATGGTTTCAAATCAACATTTGATTACAGTTGCATCAATTTTTTTAAAGAATATTTACTCCAGTTCCTCCTGCTGTTCTAAATGTGACAAAGGTTCGTCAAAAAAACTAAATTACAATTTGGGTCGGAATAAAAGGCTAAAAATTCGCCAAAACTTTTCTAATTTGTACATTTTTTTTTGTTTCAACTAGTGCTAAGATTAGGAGTTAGAAATTACGCTAATAAATGTGATAACATTTTTTTTGTTGTAATTTTCGGGCATCGTATTAAAATTATTCACTTCTCTCTGGATGTACTTCAAAATGGAATTATCTCCAAGTAAGGGTTTTGTTTCAAACCACAGCTTCCGGCTGGCATGTTGTTTGCATGTTTTTGAGTTCTTGTTGGTATCGTTAGACGAGGATCTGGATTTTACACACTCATTTTGGATGTGAAATTGATTCTTCAGGGACTGAAACAGTTTGCATTTTTACTGTTTATTTTTAATTTTTAATTGCGGGTTCGGGCTCCCAAAACAATATCGGTTTGAAGCCAGTAAAACCCACAAAAACCCGGGTTTGGTTTTTGTCGTCAAAGTGCCCGTCAAAGTGGCACAAGATTTCACCTCGAACACATAGGCTTCATTCAACTATTTGTAGTTGTAACGAAGGTGAATTGACGTACAAAACTAATTTTGTGATTTAGAGCCTTACCGGTTCGAAATGAAATGCCTTGGCAAGTTTGGATATTTTCTCCCTCGCGGACACTGTCCAGACGGACGGCCCGCAACTTTGGCTGTTTTGGAGCTAGAGTTCACATTGGGATCGTTGGAAAGACAATTTTTAACTCATTCGTTGCGTGGTAAACATTTTCGCGAGATGTTATTAGTGACTAATTTAGTACTAATTACATATTTACAATTTTTAATTTATTACCAAATGACACTTTTCATTTTATGCGTGACATGAGATGGAGTGAGACTTTCCTTGCATTTTTAGCTCTAACTCCGCCAGAGGATTTCAGCTCGTGCAAAACAATGCCTGAAAATATTTTCCTAGCTGCTTTAAATGTCGAGCTTTTTATAAGGCTCGTGCATTTTTTGGCACCAATCGTCAATATTTCAGTTCGGGTTACCACCGGCAATGCTCATATACCAACAGGCCACAAACTTTTGTTTGTTTTTGGTTTCGTTCTTTGGAGATTTGCAAAAAAGGATACGGGCTGGGGTGACTTTTAGAACAATATTGCTTTTCCGGTTTTCGGTTTCGGGTTTGGGCTCGGTGTCAGTCCTTGTGCACAGAATGTAAATCCTAAATTAAATGAAACATGTCGCTTGATTCCCTAGACTTTGATTTGCATAATTCCTCGACATATCTCTTGCATTCGTCAATACAGACTTCGGCCCCCTAAGTCCTTGGACCTTTTTTAAAAACATAGCTAGTTGTGTGAGAAATATTCGTTACGCATGACCAATAGTGTTTGAAGGAAGTCAAAGTATGACACATGTTAATTCACGTCGAAGTTCCGTTTGGCTGTTGCACCAAATTATTAAACTTCGAGTTACGAGTTTGAAATGTTTATTGGAATATATATCTTCGATTCAAACTGACTTACAAACTGGGCTTGAATGCTAAGAAATCTATTGAAATTTTCCCAGCGCTTAGTAAACTACTCTGTTCACTTTGTCAGGGGTAAAACGCTTGACAGAAAAACAACGCTTCTGACATTAGCGTTAAACCCGTGAATAAGTGAACAGCATAGCTTGCGAAACTTTGACAAAGTGTTAGTGGATTTCTTAAAATTCAAACCCATTTTATTATTTTTTAAACTAAGCTAAGATTAGGAGAAAAATGTGGACGTAAAAATTTTATATCTTTCACTCTTTCGGATATCAAATTTTACCTAACACAAGATCAGTTTCGTTAATTTAAAATATTCTAAGCTTAAATCACCTAATCTTTTAATTCTTTCCGAATTCATTTTTGTCTTTTTTTCTCACATAAACGTGCCTTCCTTGATTTGTATATTTAAGCTCTGCAATTTGGCAATTTCTTTGGTAGAGGACGACGCCAGCTCCTGGGTGCTATCCAAATATTAAATAAAACGTTCCCACAAGTGCACATATCAAGGTATAATACACAATAGTATTCGGTGTTTTTTACTCTGTGAAACAAAAACCAATTCACATCCATGTGTACATGATCTCATAAGTTCAAGCACGGCCACCCTTATACTTCGACTCGCCGCCAAAAGAACCCCCCCCCCC
>QKMV01004551.1:0-10052 GCA_003287335.1 Lednia tumana | reverse complement strand
CTTTGGTCCACCGCAATGTTGCTTAACTTCGGTGATCTCACGAGAACCGGTGTATCCAACATGCCAAACCTTTCGGTCCAATATCTTTGACATACGTGTAGTCCATGGTATGGACTACTCTTGGCATCCGTGCGATCAATGCTACGGACTTTCCTTGACATACTTGTGGTCTATTAGTCGTCGATAGGGACTGCCCTTGGCGGCGACCATGCTGAGCGTCTGCACCATAAGCTTCTCGGGCAGCCAGTAGACCGAGCAGGGCAGTGGCTTTGTCGAGTGGCTTGCTGATGTCCGCCGCTGCGCGTACTCCCTTGTCGATATGAAGGCGAACTGCTCGGTGCACATGCGCTCAAGCGTCGTGCCGTTGTAGCGAGGTTCGAACTCTACGACGGGCAAGATGTACTTGGCGTACAGGTGGCGCAGCAGTGCGGTGGAGTTCTGCGCAACGTAAAGAAGAGCCGACAGGCTATGTAGGATAAGTTGAGACCAGTGGTTAGGTACGTTCCTAAATGGACATTTTTGTCGACCCTTCCTATGATATTTTCACATCAGCGCTCGTAGCGGAAGGAAAAAAAAGTTTGGTCAGGGTCGACTTGTTCCAGAGGCTGTGACAAGTCTTAGCATCAAAAGCACAACCGATATGCCAAAGAGCTGTCAATAAGTAGAAGAATGCTGCTTTTAGAGAATATTAAAATTACTTCAAAAATACCTGCTTACTCGAGGACTTGAACCCCGGACCTTTTGCTTACCGGGCAAATGCTCTAACCACTGAGCTCAGTACGGTACACGCAAGGTAAGGGGTTCAAGTCCTCGAGGAAGCAGGTAGTGATTTTAATATTCTTAAAAATTATAACCAGCCGTGTATTTGGCTTTAAAAAGGTTTAATCCGTGTCAAGAATGTTGCTGTTCGCGTGAATTTCTGCACTTGTAGAAAATGCTTGTAGCTGGATACGTGAGAACAAATTTAGTTCTGTTTGATAGAAAGGTTTAAGAAAGAGGTTGGAACCTTAACACAAGTTTAAATGAAAACAGATTTTAAAACTTGTTTTGAACGCTAAGAAACCCACTTAAACTTCCCCAAAGTATTGTAAAACATGTTGTTCACTTCTTCAGGGGTAAGAAAAATTAAGATGTGTTTCACCCGCGAAGAAGTAAACATTTTTCTTATATTACATTTTTAAGACTCATATCTTATGACTAATTTCAGCACTAGTTTAAAAAAAAACTCTTATTAACTGGGTTAAACTGCTGGAAACTTCTAATAAACAAGCTGCTTGTTTGATTATATTTTAGATTTAGATTTTAGATGTTTATTAAAAGCTTTCAGCAGCTTAACTCAGTTATTAACAGTTTTAAAAAAATCTTATAATTCAAACGCACTTTGTAAATCGATTTTGTTCAAAGTTGGATCTGAACCATTTTCCGAAACGTTGATTACCTTCGTGTCGTCCGTCAACTCACGTCAAACAGGTCGATGGCGGCCGTGCGCTCCAAGATTCCGAGCTTGTAGACGCCGTTGTCAGCGAACCCTTGCAGAGTCGAGAACGGCAGTTCACTTTTCTGATTTGTTAGAAACGAGATGAGCGCGGCCGCGTACGCAGCAAAGTACACTACGGATGTGGCACCGGCCAGTAGGAACACAATGCGCGAAGACAGCGAATTGGGGGGGTTGTCTTGGCCTGCAGGAACAGAATCGACGTCGGAGGTTTGGTTGGGGTATTTTTTTGCTTACAACTAGTGCTATTACATTACCCGACGCATCTCCAGCTGATTTTGGAAGTTTCATGCTTTTTGATGGTGGGTAAAAAAATCTTACGTAAAGCGTTAGCGTTAGCGTAAAGCGTTAGCGTTGACCCATGACGAGAAGAATACTCGTAGCGGTTTGTTTAGCAAGACGTTTAAGGGCGTTAATAGGGCGCCTCAGTAGGAAACTCTCACCTTTATTTTGTACGAATGGACATTTTTATTTCCATCGGAAGATGAATTATTCATTATGACCGCTTTCAATTGGGGTGTTTCTGCAAGTACCAGAACGGCCAGTTTCCGGTCGCAGAGTCAAACGGCGTCATCCATGATTGCTATGGGAGCTTTTGTCGTTGCTTTCTTTACACGGAGACCTTCAGACTGGCCGGATAAATGTCAGCAAATGCGTTGTACAGGCTAACGATGTCATCAGGAAGTTTTTAGCGCGTTTTGAAATATTGGTTTGAAGCTGTTTGTGTTGTTAGGTGTTTTATTTTCTTGTAAAAGATTTAGGAAAAAATCCTTTCGAATTTGCAACGATTTTACCTAATTATCACTCGTTTACTCGTTATACTGCGAGATAATACATAATTTAATAAAAAATGTCGTGATAATTTGCGCTCGAAAATCCCGGCTTTAAAAGCTACTATGCCTCTTAATGTTGAAACACGTCGATATAGAGAGCGCCTACCTTGCTGGCACAAGAGCCCCAGCACCTGTAGCACCGCGTCGGAATTCCGGTGCGCATGCGTGGGCTGTCCACCCTCCAAGCGAGTGCCGCAGCGGTGGAGAACGGTCAACGCCGTCGCTAGGAGCGCCATCGAGCCGAGCACGGCGTACCACAAGGGTACAGAGAAGGGTAACAGAAAGTCTTGCCAGCCCGCCGTGCGCGTCTTCGGTTCACGGATGAACAGTCGTAAGCTGGGCATGGCGACAGAGTTTTTATTCAGAGAGTTCGTCCCAGCAGGGCAATTACGTAACTTAAGATCCAACGCTGTCGGCTTAAATTGATAAGAATCAGCATGGTTTATCAAGAAAATTATCGTCGGCTTAAGCCTACAACGCTGGATCTAAAGTTTTCAGCAGTTGAACCCATTTACTAACAGGTTTTTTGAAGTCCATTGATTAATCTGGGCATAGGATGAGGTTGAATTATAATCAGGCCTCGGTTGGCAGACTTGTGATGTTTGGAGAATATCAGCGTATCCTTAAATGCCGTCAATAGGAGTTTGCAGCCCTGAAACTAGTTTTAAAATCTTGGTAATAGGTACCGCACCTACCTGGTGAAGATGGTAGGCATGAAGAAGTCTACGACTCCCATGCGGCTCTTGGTCATCGTGAACTCGGCGATGGCGAACTGCACCTCCTTGGCCAAGACCATACCGATCATTCCGTTCCAAGAGCCGTTGGCCGCGCGTCGTCCGAACTGACTGACCTTGGATGTGGGCGTTGTAAACTTTGTCCTGAAAGACAGTGTTCGCATTTTCAAGTGTGTTAAGGACGAATGACAGAGAACGGATTTCAAACATGACATTTAAAGAGAAGCACGTGGATGTTAGGAGGCGATCTTCGAAGATTAGAATAGTGCGGGGAAATCGCCTTTGCACCTTGAATCAAACTGAAGTTAACATTGTATGTTGGTATTCGCGTAGAGTTTGTGCCTCTCACGCAACAAGCATGAGATTGTGTTGTTTACATTTTTTGAGAACGAGAATTTCTGGAGTAGGACTTCAAGTAAATCGTTGATTGAAGGAAGACGAACTAGGATGAAATAACCGTGCCATGATTTTGTTGTAAACACTTCAAATAGACATTATGTCACTCACGTAAAGTTTAGCTGCGTCTGAAGTATGTTCCAAATCACACCGTAAAATCCTTTTACAGTAATAGATGCATTCGGAGATATTTGTTCCATGAATATCGAAGGTGGACTCTAAAATTAAAGCCAAATTAGATGTCTAAGTTAATTCAGCCAATAACGTTGAAAAATTGAAATATCTGTCCGTTCCGTCAGAGTTTGCCACCACGACTTTCAAGGTTAGCATTGCTTCTAAAACTGAAGATTTTTTAATATAGTACCATAAAGAAAACCACTTATAGCCATCAGAGTTCATTAGTAAAGCATGGAATGCAGCTTCAGGAAATAATCCCTTTCATATTTTTCACACGACATTAAATTCATTTAAATTAAGCTACTACAGATATAGTATATACTATAACTGCCAAAAAAACTGATTAACCAACTGGTTTGAATGAAGTGATATTAATATTCAGCATGTTAAAACTAGCTGTGAAAATGGCTGTTTAGTTTGTAATCGTTGTCTTGGTTTGAAAGAAATTCACTAAATTTTACCAATGCTTTGTAAACATGCTGTTTAGTTAGTACAACTTACAAAACATTTGGAAAGTTACGTGAATTACTTAGCATTCAAGCCCAGTTTGTAAATAATGTTTTTTTAAAACTAGTGTTAAGAGTATGAAATGGACATGAGTCTAACAAATTTTAAAGTCCACTTCAAAAATGGGGTACTACTGAAACACATTTCCAAAGTAGATAAATTGGTGGGATGCAATTCATTTCTTTTGATGTTTATTGTCGCACCAGTGAAATCGGCTGTGGGTACCTAGTCTCGAAAGATTCTCGCGGACGAGAATGCTTGTTTCCCATTTGATTTAACACTGAAAACGAGAATTTTCGTCAACAAGAATCTTTCAAAACTAGGAAACTAGAGCTGTCAATTATTTTTCCTTCATAAAAGCACGAGATTAAAAACTTGAAATGCATGGAAGTTCTAGAAAAGAAAACCAGGTACCCGGTAACCTTTTGAAACCTCCTTGGATATCATGTTACCCACGTTGACCGCTGCCGCACGAACGACCAGGCCGCCCAAGTCGTTCCTCCGTTCGTAGATAAATCTCTTGTCCACGTCCAGCCCTTCCCACCCCCAGACCCCGAAGTGGCTCGCGATCAGAGGATGGCCTTCCGCTACACGATACACCTCGGTGAAGCTAACTTCGCCGTCGGGGCCTGCCGTCCCTACGAAGACCTCGCAGTCAAAGGGCACGTCCAAGCCGTCGAACATGTCTTCGTGGAAAGGGTGCTCGTCGGCGAAAACCAACCAGTGGGGTAAGGACGGCAACTGGAACATTTAGCTTTAAGAGGATGCACAAAATTTTTGCCAGGTCAGTGTAAACAGAACTTACTTGGTATCTGGCAGCTAAGTTCAACATAGGGCTGGTGTTACAACGTGCGGTTAAGGGGTTAGTGGAGTTAAAAACATAAATCAGTGGAATCTGACTGGATGCTGCTACGTGATGAATTTTAACTTAATCAAGTTAAGGAACCATAGTACGAATTTTCTCACTCAAATGTGGGTCAAAATCATTTGTTTACTCCTAGTAGCCCAGTACAACGGCTCATTGGATCCTATCGAACCAAAATCTACCTTCTCACACTAACTACGGTTCCCTATAGTAAATCAATCATTATTATCTGCCAAATTGCTTTGGGCTTTCTTTTTTGCACTAGGGGCCGGATTTCGGTGTCCCAACTTGAAGTTTGTGGGGGCCATCTTCAAATGATTGGAATCTGATTGGCTGTTGCCATGGTGACACTTAAAAGACTTGCCTAAACTTGCCTCGACTTAACCACCCCCATAAGGCTTTAAAGGACTGCCACCCATTAAACAAAATTATTTCAGACTAAATAGTCGGTATTTAGTAATTTAGAGGCAAATATACACACTTTTTTTAAATTATAGCCGAAATAAAGAGCCAAATTTGGCATTTTTCAGCTGGGGTGCTCAAATCGCCATCTCCTATATTAAATCATGAATCACACCGAGAATGTTCTTTCGAACTTGAGCACCTAGGAGTCGAGTTGTCGAAAACAATATTGGGAATTGATTACATGATCATTCATCTTTCCTACGTACGTACACTCCTAGAGTCATCAATTGGGCGATTAAAGAGATAGCAGATCAGTCTGCTCTATTAAAACTCTTTACAAAAAATTATATCTATCTCTCTCCCATTGACCTTTTTTGCCATCGACTTTCATTTGTAGAAAGTAAAATAAAAAATTGGCTCTGTTTTTGAAACCTAAGTCAGGTGATTACCGAGGGAATGTGTCGTAATTAACGCTCATTCCTTTGCTACTAGCACGGCGACTCAGTCACGGCACGCGCTGATCGACATCTTGAATGGGACTTTTAAAAATTCACAGAATTGACACAGTGTTTTTTTAGGAGGCGATTTTAGACGACCATGACGCATTCAAGTCTGAACGAGAAATTAGGTTTATAAGATGACTGCCCCTATCATAAGATTTCCCACGCGCCTCCGAAAAACACGTGCCAACACAACCAACACATTATTTAATCTTTCTCCAAAATTATACCTGTGACCAGGTTTTAAGAACTTCCAGCGCCCAAGCCCGGCTCGAGAGCACTACGTGCAGAGGCCGACCGTTTCGACACATTAACCGGTCCCAACCCTTCCGGCCAAGGTCGCCGTGCGCGAAGCCTGCTTGTACGTTCTTCTCCGCGAGCAACTTGCTGACGTTTGCCAATTGGCTCTGCGGTCCGAGCAGCAGCTGGTCATCCAGTGACGCGAAGAAGCAAACGCATCCGCTGTGAAACAACTTTTTAAATTCTACCGTTATCTCCACGCGTTGCTGTACGCTGAACGAACTTTCTCCTTCGCTGGAGTTAATACTGAAGATAACTAACACGAAAACTGCTTTTACCATAGCGCACATAATAAATATCCGTACATATGAAGTATATTAAAATCACTTCAAAAATACCCGCCCATTCGAGGACTCGAACCCCGGACCTTTTGCTTACATGGCAACTGCTCTACCATTGAGCTAAGCAGGGTGCGGCATTTCGGGAGTGATTATAATCTATGTGAGTGTACGAGTATACGAGTAGGCAGTTTTTTTTTAAGTGATTTTAATATTCTTCAACTTAATGTATTTGGCTTCAAATTTCTAATCCTCATCATCCGTACGCCTGTCACTGCCCAAGGTCTTACAATAATATGTATGTACTATATTATCAAACCCTGTTGCGCTAACATTGTTTGCCATTTAATTACTGAAACGTCCAGCATGACAATATCGACATCAATTTGTACATTCTTTTGCACTTTGTTAAATGATTTTTACACGATAAAACGAGGTTTAGTTCTGAGTCTTATTGATTATTTTTCACAAAGCTGATTCTATTTCGATTAGATTAATGACTAGTGCAAATATGACCTGCTTCGTCGCATTCACATTTTGGTGGAAATATCTTCATGCTATTGTTGTGGATTAATGTAAATCGCAATGAGGATACATGGAGACCTAACCGCCTTTCCTTGAAAGGAACAAATATAGATGATTAAAGGCATGGGCAAATAGTAATCTATTATTTTCATCACTTTAAATTGAATCAGTGTTTGAATTAATATTTCAACGGTACCTAGGCATAAATTTAAATGAAAATGCATTGGCATGTCTCTAAATTTCATGAACTTTTAGTGTCAACTGCACTATTAAAGAATTCCCGTCCTAGTTAATTTTCCAGAAGTATTGCTCCATTTGAATGTTGTCTGTGTTTCGGCTTTCTTGGTATTGTATTTTAAAGAATAACACATCGGAAATCCAGGGTCTTATTGAATACATAGTGCTCCTTTGGGTTTGAAAGCATTCTTCAAATTATTTTCTCTAATACAGCCCTGACCAGTGGTGAACATTGGCTTGTACTTTTAGCCAGCTGAGTAATCATTAATCAATATCACATCTTTCCAGAAAAAGAAAGAAGCTAACTAATTACAACAAAAAACTGCTATTCTAGATTTTTACACTTTTCTTGAAGATAAGAGTAAAGTGAATAACAAAATCAATACCTACTAATTTAATTCGTAATTTTCCCAGTCATGTTAACTCTCCTAACATTCCTGTTCAATTTTACATTACATCTGCTATGGTTAACAACTCTGCACCGTCGAATAACCCTAGTTGTCGGGTATTTTTTAACCCTCGTCACCTTCTCGATTCCAAGAAACACCACCCCTAGCACGACCCCCAAGAACAATCCAACCAGCACGGGCAAAATTTGGGTGAACCCGACGTCAGCCAGCACCTTCTGGTCGTCCACTGTCAGCTCTTTCGGCCAGAAGGTCTTCCGCAGATGCTTGAGAACGCCGCCGTCGCGGAGACGGCTAAGACTAAATGGTCGGAAACAAAAAAGTACATCGTTGTTACCAAAGATTTCTTATGCCTGACGTCCAGAGTGGAAGTTGCGATCGTGCTTAAAGTTTCCAAGAGCTAAACGTTGACAGTTGCAGCGTGCTTAGAGCAATAAAATCGATAGTGGAAACCATGGTATATTTGGCTGCAAATTTTTCTTTTCCACGTTGATCAATACGTGTTAAAACTTAAGTACATATAATCATTTGATTAATTGATCACAAAACATAAGCGAAAGGTTGCCATAAAAAACCTATCGTCAACCATGTTTGTCTTGGGATAAAAGGAAGTTTTTGAGGCGTTTTTATTGTCTCAAATCCTAGTGTGGAAAAAATTGTGTAGCGTACGAGCAAGTCATGAATAAAATAGAACGCGCAATTGTGCCCCGTAACACAAATGCTCTATAATTTTCTATCTTAAGTGCGTTTTTAGGAATTATCACAGGAAATCGGGATAGCCAAGTACTGAGTTAAGCATGGGCCCTCTGTTGGTGGTATGGTCTAAAAATCATATTTTCAAATTTAGGAACAAAGCACTTTAAATCATTAGGTCATCATTCAACTTCGTTTGTTCGTGTTAGGTAATTGGTACACTGAACGAAATCCCCAGATTTCATTAACTTATCAGGAAGGTGAGAAGTGGGTGTTCGTAAGGAGATGGCGTACGCTGTCATCTATTGCGTGAGAACATTCTCAGTATGCGCTTGGAATGAAGTGGAAAATCATGAAATGCCGCACTCACTGACCTCCCGAATTGGATCTGGAACCTCCCAGGAGCAGGTAGAGTTCCCTTGCCGCCAAAGTGTTTGTAAATATAAAATCAAGGAATACGTACTGATAGTTGAAAAGCCGCTTGTATGGGCTGTCCTTGCCAGTAACGATGGAAATTTGCTGTGTTTGGATGTTTTCAGTGAACCAGATTACTTTGCATGACAATGTTCCCATCTTTTCGGCATTTTGTGACAATCGCAAGCCAAGGAATCCCAGGTTTTCCGTGCAAATTCTCTCCACCGCTGGCATCTCTGGGTAATACCTCCCCGCGAGCTTGGTTAAAGGTGGATCCGTTTTGTTCTGGAAAAAAGAGTATGTGGCAGAGTTGACGATCGATATTTTTTAGGAGAATTCATGTTTCCTAAACAAAAGACGTTTAAAAAGGGTAATCACTTTTAAATTAAAGAGAACAGTCATATTTTTAAGAAATTTAAAATCACTTCAAATATAATTGCTTACTCGAGTACTCAAACCCCGTACCTTTTGCTTACCGGGAAAATGCTCTAACCACTGAGCTAAGCAAGGTACAAGTAAGCAGGTATTTTTGAAGTGATTTTAATATGTACCTTGCTTAGCTCAGTAGTTAGAGCATTTTCCCGGTAAGCAAAAGGTCCGGGGTTTGAGTCCTCGAGTAAGCAGGTATTTTTGAAGTGATTTTAATATTCTGAAAATTATAACTAGCCGTGTATCTGGCTTTAAAAGTTTAATCCTTATCAGATCAGTCATAATTTGTGCCATTGTCACATTTCGGGCTACTTGGTGCCTGTGAATAATCTTTGCGATAAAAAACAAACGCCTTCGCGAATAATTTGTACATGGGATGGAAAACTGATTGTTTTTACGAACCGTCATCAGGATGTCGCGGAGGATTCGTTCCAAAAACGCGATTTTAAATCTGGCGTCGTTAGCAAGGCCTTCCAGAGTCGTGAAGGGGAGGTTAGTAGTCTGGATCGCCAGCACGGAAATGAGTGATCCCGAGTACGTTGCCAGTACAACAACCGAGACCAGACAAGCCACGAGAAAGACGATCCTTGCAGACTTGGATGGAGGAGTCACGTCCTGACCTGCAGTTTTCGAATACTTGTTACAAGCAGGATTCAGAGTGCCTTTCAGTCAGAGTGTCAAGGGCCACATTCTGAGAGATAAATGCACTCTTCTAGTAGCCTGCAACTGTCAACAAGAGATTAGTGCCAGATTTTACGTGTTGCCACGTCAATCTTGCTCGCATGAAGTAGGCATCCTTGCTGACAGAAGGGTAAACAAATGCCTATCGCTAGCATGAAGTAGGCACCTTGCTGACA
>QKMV01004549.1:0-10057 GCA_003287335.1 Lednia tumana | reverse complement strand
AAAAAAAAAATCCTAGCAAAGCGTACTTTAAATTTCCTTAAAGAATAATCGACTCTGTCTTCTTTATTTCATATGGGTTAATAAATGTAACAAAATGTATTTATCTTTTCTATTATTGATTGTATTATTATCTGTCTATTTATTTAATTTAAAAAAATACCTGAATTCTATCTAGCTTGTCCCTTTTTGTACTTTTTCTCCCTTTTTCATTTCATTCATCAGTTTTTTTGAAGACAGCTTTATTTATTTATTGCGCTCAGCTCTACAAGTAAAGACATTCAGTTGTTGTCATTGCTTCGTACGAAGTATTCCTTCGAGGGAAGTGCAGTACGTTTTCATTCGATTTCAACCACGATAGAATCAGAGGTGAGAAAAGGTAGAAACTGTCTTCTCTAAAATTGAATAGAAATTACCTTTTTGGAATAAACAGTGTAGCTTCGCTCAGTGGTAGAGCAGTTGCCATGTAATGAATAGGTCTGAGGCTCAAGTCCTCGAGTAGGCAGGTATTATTCAAGGGGTTTTAATATTCACAAGGACTACACATTTAAAGCCTACACGGCTAGTATTAATTTGAAAATTTGGGAGTTTGTTTGTTAGAAGTTCTCAGCAGTTAAACCCATTAACTAACAGTTTTTTTAAGACATTTTAAAATCCCTTCAAAAAAATCTGCCAACTTGAGGACTCGAAACCCAGACCGTTTGCTTACATGGTTATTTTTTCTCACTATTTGTAATCCTTGTCATCTCAGCGTGTCCCACGTGTTAGGGAGTTAGTCGAGTTGGTTAAATTGTGATGCAGCATAGCATCGCTTGTTCCAGAGCGATTTTTACAAAGATGTCAAAGCCTCTTGGTTCAAACTCTCCTTGTGAGATCTACCACTCATATAGATTAAAATCACTTCCGAAATGACGATATCCTGCTTAGCTCTGTGGTAGAGCAGTTGCGATGCAAGCAAATGATCCGGGGTTCGAGTCCTAGAGTAGGCAGGTATGAAGTGGGGCAGGAAATGTAAGAAAAGAGATGGTGGGAAGATCGCAAAGTTTAGAGAGCATTGATTGGGAGAATAGAAGAGGAAATGCAAAATGAAGAGGGAGAAGTGGAAGAAGAAACGACGGGCTTGACCTTCTTTGTTTATAGAAAACAAGAATAAAGATATGTATTAGAATTACACCCGAAAATAGGTTTACACTCGTAACATTAATGTAAAAAAAAGAAATTGAAATTCTTTAAGGTGTATAAGACCCCTATAGTCGAAGAATCAGTAGAATTTCTCCTGATGTCGTTAGAAATCCTACCGATATCAGTAGACGGTCTAATGTTACCATGAGGCTTGAACTAATGTCAGTAAGGTATGTACTGATAACTGTGCAAATAAAACAACCTGAAAAAATCTACTAATATAACCTACTGATATCAGTAAGATTCCTACAGAAATCCCCAGATTTTCCTACTAATATCACCAGATTCTACTGTTTTCTCTACTGATCCTTCGACTAGGGACATCAGTATGGGTTATAAAAGTGTGATCTAAAATTTACCTTAAATACCTTAATGATCGATTTAGAAGTGTAAGTAGTGTTTTTGTTTTCGCATATTTATTATTGACAACTTTGGAGGTCAGAAAACTGGAATGATCTAGAACAGATGATCCCGATACAAAAATGTGTCAATACATTTCATAGCACGTATATCAAAATGTGTTATGTCTCCCCAGTTTACACTTACGCTTCGCTACGGGATGGAAAAAGATACAGAGTGTTTACAAAATTGACTGAGTTTTTGGTGAAACCTGCTTGTCAAGAAATGTATTGACTTCAGGGTGACCAATCACCTCAAGACCCCGCTCTGTCCGGGAGAGAGGTTGGATGATTTAAAGCTTGTGCAGCAGCTACACTCCCCTTGCCATCAACCTGTCGACAGCACGGATTAGTAGAGGAACCCCGCTGTTCGAGTTGTACCGTCCTTCGGAAGGGACGTTAAGCGGTGATCCCCTTGGTGCTTTTCGACAGGAGCAGGCTACGTGCCGGCACCGGGCTTCCCCTCTTTCTTGTTAGGTTTACCATCAAACTCAGTATCATCTTTAATTCACCGACGCTAAATTACCGATGCCAAAGGGCGAAGAGTTAGTGCGTCGTTAAACACGACATAATCAATCAATGAAAGAAAAAAACCGCAATTATATTTATTCATTGATTTATTAGTTTCGGCCCGTGGACCCGTGAAAAATACAAGATATGAGAAATGCAGAATTTATCTACTTATTCAATTAAAGTAAAATTTAGGGAGCTCATTTGAGTCGTCTCAATCGCTTTATTTGTTGCCCACCTTTGAATTGTAGACAATCTGTTTTTGAAACCCTGCAGCCCACTTCTTGATGCGATTCCTGTCTCCAATGGTGTGCAATTAAATAATATTTGAAAGAAAATTGGCTTGAATTAGCAACCAATCTACCATGCAATTTTTTCTATGTCAATTACATCTGCCAGCAGTCCAGACGTTGTATTTCCCAAATTAGTTCGGTTACCCCACTTTTTTAAACGCCTATTTTGTTCTCCATAAAGTAATGAACCGACTGTTAGTTTTCAAACAAATCTAGTGACCGTAACTGTTTTAAGAAAATAATGAAGCCCAAAACTTGCGGGTCTTGTAATACCCGCCATGTTACAGTTTGGTGAAAGCCCCACCTTCAATCCGTTGTAGCTCCAAAAAAAGGTCGGTCACCCCTATTTATGTTTGGATACGGACATTATATAAGGTAGATATTCCGATGCAGGACATACTTATCTACAGTTTCAGAAAGTTTCGTCAATTTCTAGTGATGGTCGAAACTCAGATGAGCCTTCTTAGGTAATTATGGTTAACCAACAATAAAAATGTACAATATGACCTTTTATGACCTTTTAATATGACTTGTCTGTTGGTAAAGGGAAAGTAGTTCGTAAATAATGTAGAAAGGAGTTGAATCGAATCGTGATTTGCGGTAGAACTTCAATGTGTGGCGTATAAATTTAGCCCAACTGGTTCATAAAGCTTCACATAAAAAAAGCTTTAAACGCAAAACTCAAAAGAAATTAGCAAATTAATTCTAATTGACATGAATTTGTACAACTCGCAACTCGCAGTTTGCGTTGAGCCTTATCGATTCAATTCAATTCCTATAGGTTTCCAATTAAGCGAGATGTATGCAAATTCGTTTAAAGAGAACAATTTGAATTTGGTCCTCGTGTTTCCCCCAAGTGGGTAATTGGACGGGGATGATTTCGAATGGGGCTTTGTGCGAAAGAAGATGCGCTCAAGTAATGGCCGATGGTAATAAAATAATGCTCTCGGCAACACAAAACGGGCGCTACAATCTTGTTGCTTTCATAATTTTGGTTTGATTATCACGAATAGTTATTGTGATTGGGTGAACGGAGAGTCAGCTTGTACACGATTGGCTGTCTCTAAGTTAATTACACGGACCGGTGGTTTGCAGTCATTACAGAAAACTAATTTACTGAGTTTTAAGAATAAAAATGATTTTTTTTACAATTCAAACCCGGCTAGTAAATCATTTTTTTTGAAAACTAGTACCTACTAAGATTAGGAGTCGGACATGAATCTAAAAAATGAGTTCGAGGTTTATTTGTGTTTATTTGTTCCGTACTGTTAATCTTGTTCAAAAAATTTTGTGAAACAAAAATCGGAATATTAAAAAATTAAAGCCCCTCATAAGTTTGCCTGAGCGAAAAAATGTGTTTTGTTTCAAAAAAATACCATTTTAAATCTAGGCAAATGGTAAAATATCAAAGATCTTACCATATAATAATAGTACCCTTTTTGGTAACCCTTTTTCTATTATCTTACGACATATTAACCCTATGGTTTGGATCACGGTCAGTTAGGCTGAGTAAAGAATCAAAGTCTCATCATTTTCATCTATCATCCGCCACGTTGTTATCAAGGATTCAAATAAGGACGGATTTGATGCATTTTAAATATTCTATGGCAGCTAGAGCTACAATTTTGACCCACGACTAACTGCTTGACACCGACATTTCTTTTTGTATTTCTGACCATTCCATTTTCGAGCATTTTCCTTTTGGCTAGTAAGCCTACGCCGCTAGACTATATACGTCGTGGATTATTTGCTTGGAAATGAATACGTTTACAACGCCTACCCAAAGAAAATTCGAGAAAACGCCCCGACTTGAATTACATTTAAATGTTTCTTATTACTACGCAAACTTTTGGGTGGTCTGAAAAGAAAATTAATTAACGTAAACAAAGTAATAAGACATTCTTATCAAACGAAACATCCAAGAAATTGCATTTTCTTCTTGTTTAATAATTTCGTCTTCAACGAAAAACGCAAGTTTTGTAATTTTTTCTCGTGAATGTTAAAAAGTAGAAACGGCTTTACCTATTCGGCTTAAACATCTCTACGAGATACGATTTATTCACCAAAGTACAACAGCTATCAGATCGATTTCAGTATCTTACATATTATACACTTCACGGGAAGTTTTTATTAAGACTTAACTTATTGAAGAAAGCAAACAATAAAGGTTTCCCTTTGGGAAGAATCAAGTTTATACGATGGATGTTTCCCGAAATTTAAATTCAAATAAACTTTCTGTAATATAACTTTATTGTTAAAATAAATCTTCTTTTTTCGTACCCGCGACCCTGATTTAGAAATGAAGATCGCAAGTCTGATAAACAAAAAAATGTGTTTTTAGAATGCGAATAAAACCCCCATAGAAAGCAGCCGACGTTGTTTGTATTCAATTGTATTCCACGAAGGTATTTTATTAATTATGCCGTCATCATTTCAGCTAAATATGAAATTCGGTAAGCGTTATATTTGCCAAGGTACGCGAACATGCACATTGTAACCATGTTATTTTATGATCACTATTCAGTTACTGCTTCCAAACCTTTATCTACTAATTATAAATTACGTAATCATCTTTATACTACATTTTAATGCCTCATATTTAATGTGTTGTTCTCCAATTGTATTTAATTGTTGATAAGCTACTGTATCCAGCTGTCAAAACGTTGAAATGACACGCATTAGACTGAAACGAACTCGAGAAACAGCGGCGATGCAGAACAGTACCGTCTTTTAATTATCAATTCGTCAATATTCTTCTGGTCGACTGGCTGTAGAGGAAAAGTTGTCCATTGGGATTGAACCCCAGTTGATCAGGACGGAGGGCTGGTTTGGCCTTGGGGGGGGGGGGGGGGGGGGGGGGGGGGGGGGGGGGGGGCACATGGATGAGATAATAGAGTTACCGACGAAAAGCTAGCTCTGCGATCCAGGGACCAGGACCCTCCTCGGAACCAAGACGGAATACTGATTACTTTTAGTGGGGAGAGTAAAAACGAGAAAGAGGATTAACAGATGCTCGAGTCATATGAAACTATTCAATGTGCAGAATGTAGAGTGTAGTACCTGCTTGTTTCTATTTCCCGTTGTTGTCGGCTATGGAGTATCCAATTGAGTTCGAAAGGAATGTCTTGGAATTAGCACTTCGTTCAACTTCGTTCTACGGAGTACGGGAGTGATCCTGTTTTATGTCAATTGTACACTGATGGCGAATGTTGTAACGTTGCATTTAAACCAAAGCATCCAGAGTATGTTTTCTTGTGTTTATGTTTTATCTTCGTGTGTGGCAAATGCATTTACGTGCAATTTTGAAATAATCACAGATTTTAGCACGATTGCTTATTTCAGCACGGTGAAATTCACGTCTCGAGGAATCACAAATTGACCGATAAAAGAGATAGTAGATCGCGTTAGCTCCATTGAAACTCTTTGAAACCAGAAACGACTATCTCTCTCCCAGTGACCGATATATGTGGCCTGGAAAGTGTCTTCCTTTTGGCTGAAAGAATGCTGTTTATATCTGGCATTATATTTCCTACAGCGCTTCATCTGTGTGGTTGATCAAGAATGAATGACCAATAGAAAATAATATCAGAACCTGTTTGCAGTCGAACAGTTTCCTAGCGATATTATCACCGAATGGTTTGACGTGTGGGTGCTGAAAAACTCAACGAAAGCTTGTCCTCTTGGCTGTTGGCATCCGTACCGCAGTGTGGTGCACCCCGACGCTCATGCCCATTCCAAACCTCACGTAAACATGGCGAGAAGTCCACAAAGAAGTCCGCGCTCTTTACCTTTGTTGTTAGGCACAATTTGCACTACACTATACATTAATGAGCGGATGAAACAGTTCGCCAACAGTTCCGGGTAGTTCGTTTCAAGGAGTTTTGTCTCAACCTCTATATCCACAACGTGACTGGTGGAGGTGCCGCAGGTACATCCAAAAGTTTTCACTGTCAGCGTTTAAGGACTATAACATTTCACCCTGCAAGAGTTCAAACTTCAAAGGCTAGTTTTTGAATTGTTCCACTCCAACTGGAGTATAGTTAAAATATTATAATAACCAGCGCGTATGTTATTTTAACCAATCATAATGCAGAAGTTCAGCGTTTTCCGGGGTGTCGTTATCGTCCTAAATAAACATACGAGGGTTCGGAGGGGAGAGAATACTTGACTGACAAGGACTCTACCCTCGGCCGGTGGGTGTTCAACAATAACGTGACGTCACATTCTATCTGTGACCATCTTGTCTCGTCGCGTCGACACACCACATGGGTCGACATATACGTGACCGCCATTCCGTCTAATCAAAAGGAGGTGACCATTGCCCCTAACAGCCGTCACCACCCTAACAACTAGAAGACAAACTCGAAACAACAACGCGTCATCAAACTTTTATCATCATCAGGTACACTCGGGGCCGAGCGAAAACAACAGCGGAAGATTGTGCCGAGATGGCTGTGCATTTTTGCACGATATTTTTCAAATCTTGTTTTTCTTGCGCGAGGTTGGGAAAATCAACAAAGAAGTCACTAGATATTTGTGGCTTTGGCGGTTGGATTCTGTATGAAAAGTAACAGCGTCAGTTTTTTACCGCATTGTGTTCAACCGGTCAATTACATGGGTGATGGATATTTGTTTTTTTATCATTACGCCCGTTGCCATGTGGCCGGTAGAATAACAGAAGAACCCATTATCGGGTGCGTTCAGTATGTCGCATCCGTGATTTTTACACTTTCAAAGAGAATTCGGCAATTTTGGCCGTGGCGAATAATCTCGCGCACGCATTTTACGCGTAATACGAAAGGTATTCGAAATGAAACACGAATTAATACATCTGTAAGCAGTCGGTTACGCGATACCGTAGTGCGAATTGTGAACACTCGCGTGAATTTCAGAAGAAATCAGGTTTTGTCATTCGATTTGCTCAAATTGTCCCGCGTATAATGTAGTGAAAAGCATTCCATTTGATTTTCTATTGCTTTATTATCGGGCTAAACATGCTTTGATGGTTTTCAAGTCGAAGCCAATCAGAAACTGTTGCTCGTGAATAGCTGGCTTTCAATGTAAGCATGTCTTTGTTAACTTTCAATGGAGAGGACAAAAATTAATTTACACAGCTGAAAGCTAAAAGTTTTGTATTTTTAGTGACGACGACAGTTTCTTTCTTTGTGATTTTTTGCTAAAATAATACGCCAACTTTGTTGAAATTACGTTTTACATTATAGACTTCTCTGTTAGTTTTTCTCGTTTTGCTTGCTGTTCGCATAGAAATTTCAATCAAAAAATGAAAAACAAAAACCCTGCCGACGAAATGTACACCGAATTCGCTTTTAAATACTTTAACTCATTTCCGACGCGACTGCAAAAACTTACACTGCCAGATCTCGCGAAACATTGTGTGCGCATGGATTTTGATAACACTCTGGCGATGGTGCAAGAATAATGGATTCTATTTGTCGATATTAGCATAATATTATAATAATATCATGCACACCTTTGTTGATCTTTACAAGGCAGATCTTCCCTTTGCGTATAGTACAGGCATCGCACGGTGCCATGAGTAGGTAACATACTGGCAGAGAATCCAAAATGAAGTGGGTAGCTTTGGGGATGTCTTGGGCCCCTTGGTTGATTTGCATACGATGATTGCCATATCTTGTTCACCAGTAAACCATGCCCACGGCTTGACGCGTTGCTATGGGTACAGATGGTAAACCCGGCTACCGAGCATATACATCCAGTGCGTGCTCAACTTGACGCTTTTATGGCTAATGTTTGCCGCGACACAAGGGTGATGTTACGGAGTGCAGGTGCCGTGATTTGGGTATGGCGCTGATTTATACGTAACATATTTTCTCGGCCTGTTTCGAGCCTCTAGGAAGTTTTAGAGGGTGTTAAATATAACGGGGAGTATATAAGAACTGTTAAACATTGGCTTAAAACAGGGGTGTGCGGAGGTGTACATTCTAATGATAAAATGCTTTTATAATGCTATCGGTTGATTGATGAGTTGAGATGCTCGTGTCGCCGATTTAAGCTGCTCTGAATTTTGTGTGAATTTGGGGGACTGCGTGGTTTTACAATAGGGGAACGGGGGTGCGTTTGCACTCTTGTAGTAAATTTCTATCGACCCAGTGGTAAAATGAGAAGTACATTTCAATGATACGAGCTGTTTGTTTTTCATGAATAAATCAATGCTGAAAAACAGTGAATTTCTTCGTACATCTTGTGTTTCTATGTATGTTGAACTTTGAAATGGCAGGTATTCGCAAAACACTTCGTCCCAATAACATTTTTTACGCAATGCCAAATAACGTTGGAATTGTGTGTCTATACAGTTACTTAACCCGTACTTTATAATACCATAATGCTTATTATTCCACTCTGCCTGAGGCGAAATCTGTTTCAACTTATAAAGTCGCTCACACGATCCGCCTTTGCGAGGCAAAGGTAAACCTACAAGTACAAAACAAACTCGAACGGATTAAAACGGAACTGTTTTGAATTTTCGATTATCAAAATGCATTTGAGACGTGGCTGCGTTTAATGTGCGAGACTCGTGGAGGATGATACTTAATCTGAGGTGAGATTAAAAGCGAAAGAGAAACACGCGAGATCGGCAGGCAGGCAGCATGCTTGCGGTATGCTGTTACAGCCGGGGTGGCGATGGGGTGGCTTGCGATGACAATCAGTTAAACCATCAAGCTCGCGGGGACAGCTAGTCGTCCGTGCACCTGCCTCGAATTAAAACCCGGTGATTTTCCGTTTCATCTTTCGTCACCGCGCCGCGCCGCGCGCAAGACGCCTTAACCTCAATTCCTAATTAGTTAAGTCAGCCTGTTAATTGTGAGAGCGAAGCCCGCCGAGCTACGTCGCTCGCTACATGCTCGCGGGGCTTTCCACTTCTGTTGAACTATGATCGCAAATTTTGCGAGAACTTATTTCGAAAGCGGATTGCTAATGAATATGCTTAAATTAAAAGTCGAATTTTCAATTGAAATTACCGCACAACCACGTGGTCTATTAGATCTGACTTGTTTTCGATTCGTGAATGTCGAAATCTGTTCAAATATCAAGTGGAAACTTTCGACAAGTCCGGATTCATAATTTTTTTTCGGTAACCAATTTTACGGATGCAGCTCTGAGTTGAGAAACTTAGTAAAATGGCCGGTGACTTCTCGTGTACCCCGAAAGCATCCAGTGTCTGGCACAGACGTTATGCAATGTTAATAATTAAAGAAGTGGCTTACAGAAAGCTATCGGCGATGATTGGTTAATGGGGCTCGTGGAGAAAGCCCCCTCTTGACGTGAATGGGGGGACCCGGTCATGGCCAGCTGAGGGGATATGATTATATCCGCTTGCAGATTAGCAATCTGCCCTGCGTCCATCGCATAACATCTCCCTGAATGGACGGCGCATTTTCATCGCTAGCCAGCCTTTTATCAGCGCTCAGGCATCGTGCATGCTGGCTGTCAGAATATTATTCGGTGATAATGAACGAAGCTGTTCAGCTCCAGCCTGTGCCCGAATGTGTGCGACCAACTCAAAAGTGTTGGGAAATACATACACAACCACTAAGAGAAGAAGTAAAACATTAAAAAAAATACTGACAAGGAATAAACTTTTAAAGCCAATTACACGGCTAGTAATAATTTTAAGAATATTAAAATCACTTCAAA
>QKMV01004548.1:0-10057 GCA_003287335.1 Lednia tumana | reverse complement strand
CCAGTTATTAACAGTTTTTTTAAAAACTATAGTGCTGAAATTAGTCAGGAGATATGAGTCTCAAAAAAGTAATAGTCTTGAAGCAGGATTATTCGTTTGAAAAATGTAGAATTTGACAGTTATGTATTGAAATGTTTTTCTTTCCGATATCCTTCTTATGAACCGCCAAACTCCGTGATTATTTAAATTTGGGTAGCTAAATTAATCATCGCAGTCGTACATAAATGCCACTAATTATCTAAGCTGCCCTCATTTCGTTTTTTAAAAATACTTTCCTGTCGAGTTAACACGGAGATGCTACTGTTTTAATAAGAATAATGATTAGGCGAATGGTAAAAAAGGCACTAGTCATTTCCAGAATCAATATTTTTTGTGTGAGGTTTTACTCTTATAAATGTTTAACTATTGAAGTTGGAAAGAAATACTACGCTTATGCACCAACGCATTTATATTAAGGGTTACAGCGAAGTCCTAGTATTTTATAACATTACTATTGAATATAAAAAGGAATGTGTCCTACTAGATTTGTAACTAAATATATTTGAAATTTCGTACATATTTCTGTATGCTTCGGTAAATATACTAGATTTCGAAAATTGCCGAAGGGCAGCCTAGGTGCGGCATATGGCGGATGGTGGTTTAAACGAAGCTTGGCTCGTTACCGAAACCCTGGCAACCACCTATCGCAACAATTAAACGAGGACATGCCTTTGCATGTAAGAAAGGCAGGAATTTTTGAGCATCTAAATAAATGCCACTTTTAAGCTGCTGGCTTACATTGTAGAAGGAAAAGGAAAAGAGTAAAAAAAATATTTTAAGCAGGATGCAACAAAGAAATAAAATTATATAAATGAGAATTGCTAGATTCAGCTGTTTGTAGCTATACTTCAGCATGAAAAGCTGAACAAGGTATTATTTGACTCGTTTTTTTCGAAGAATCCAAAAAGTCGAAAATGCATAGCACGGCACCCAATTTTTGTTACAAAGTCCAGATTACTTGGCAAAAATGCTGGCAGGCTGGACAAGGCGAATCAGTTTACATTTTCAGTCTAACTGTTCTTACCATGTGATGAGTTTAACAAAGTTGTTGTTCAGTTGGATTCCTGCCTGAGCATCAAAGATTGAGGAAGTAGTATCTCCAATGAAATCGGAAGAGACAACCTCATCTTCGGTGTATCCCAAGATACCCTTGAGGGGACCTTCGGACGCTTCCTTGACCTTTGCCTTGATCTCATCGTATGTAGCTCCCTTGCCAAGTCTATAATCAGAAACAATTTTTTAGATCTCTTACATTGCCATGAACTTCTTGAAAGGTTCACATTCACATATAACCGGCTATTTACGAACCTGACAGTCAGATCGACTACCGAGACGTTAGCGACTGGAACACGGAAAGCCATGCCAGTGAGTTTGCCATTAAGGGCGGGAATGACTTTGCCGACGGCCTTGGCGGCTCCAGTCGATGCGGGTATGATGTTCTGGGCAGCTCCACGGCCATCTCGCCACAGCTGGAAGAATAACGATGTTTGTAAGGTCACGGGAAACTTGGAACCTATCTGTGGCCAAGATGAGAAAAGTATTCGGGAAGGAAGCTATGAAGAGCGTTCGTAAAATGGGTTTAGTGGGAAATTTATCTAAAAACATCCCAGGCCTTTGAATTGCTGGTCTGATAGTTCACTCTGTAGTGCTGAACCACCCGCCACAAAATATTTGGCATGAAATTATTTCTGTGATGTGATCTTTACCCTACCTACAATTTTCCAAGAATTAACAATAATTGCAAATTGATCAAATCAGAGTGAAGGTGCTGTACTTAAACATCACATTTTCATATACAAATATTTTAAGAACGTGGTAAAGTAAAAATAGGCAAAAGAAAAAACGATTTTACTTGTATTTTTACCAATAATTTTGATTTACCTTGCCAGAGGGTCCATCAACAGTTTTCTGCGTGGCAGTGGTAGCGTGGACCGTAGTCATCAAACCCTCGATGATCTCGAAGTTGTCATGGATGACCTTGGCAAGAGGAGCCAAGCAGTTGGTAGTGCAGGAAGCATTGGAAACCACCTTCATCGAAGGATCGTACGCGTCAAGGTTCACGCCACACACAAACATGGGTGCATCAGCACTAGGAGCAGAGATTATGACCTTCTTGGCACCTCCCTTAAGATGAGCCTGTAATCATAGAGTAAAAGAGATGTTATTGAAGCAAATCAAAATGTATGGTTGGTGAAATATGGAGACGTGAATGTTGAGCAGCAACTCACAGAAGCCTTATCGATGGTGGTGAAAACACCAGTCGACTCTACAACATACTCTGCACCAGCTGTGCCCCATGGAATGGCGGCCGGGTCCCTCTCAGAGAAGACGGAAATCTTGTTGCCTGCAGAGCAGATGGCGTGTTATTTATTTGCACTCCCTGTTCTCTTTTCTTACTAGATAACTTATTCTCTGGTGCAGCTAGCTACTTTTGACAAATTGACAAAGTTATGTACCAACATGTACTTGTTTATAAACTCAACATTTCCTCACCATTTACAACCAAAAATCCACCCTCAGCCTTGACGTCTCCCTTGAATCGCCCATGGGTAGAGTCGTACTTGAACATGTAGACCATGTAGTCGAGTCCGATGAACGGGTCATTGATGGCTACTACAGTAGCGCCCTTCTCAATGGAAGCGCGGAGCACCAGGCGACCAATTCGGCCGAATCCGTTGATTCCAATCTTGGACATTTTGCAGTTAGTTCTGGAAAAAACATCAAATTGATTTCATGAAACCTGATTTACAAACTGAAATGAATTTTTTATTAGATTGCTTTCTTGTTGTTTCTGGAATTAATTTCAAATAATGGTTTCCAATGAAACCAACTCTCTCACTAGAATTGCTTCATACTTTAAATGATCATTATCAAGACTTTATTATCAGCTGTTCACTCGGACTTTTTTGCTAGTCTCCTCAACAAAACCAGTATGGGAGTGACTGACACCAAGTTTAAATAGAGGGCAGGTGAAGGTTGCACTGATGCCGGCTCACGCAGCCAATCCATCCATTTACGGCCAAATATGCTCTTGAAACATGTGAGAATCAAACAAATATATCGAGAGCAGCATTGCATTCAGCTGAACGAAGAGTGCATCTGCTAAACCGTACTTGCAAGTACCCATCCACTAGTCCAATTTCCTACTAGTGCACGTAGTAACAGTTGCGTCAGATAGCTTGTGCTGCTTACTGTAATTCCAGTTGAAGACAATATCATCTCGATTCTATCCTGGCAATGTTTTAAATCTCAAAAGTAATCGGTGGTTGACTTGAACTTACCAAGAATTGACGAAAAATGAGATGAACTTGACACGACCGTTTGCTGCACAGACAGACCGTGCTCCAAAAGACTTCAAGGGCAAAGAGGAAGGTTTCGAGGAGAACTATTATATAAAAGGCCGAGTGTCACGTGACAATCGACTCACCCTCCCATGTCGGTCGCCGTCATCGATCCCGACGGCAACCCATAATGCCCATCGCCACGCGGCGGCGACGTTCAAACAAAGCTAAACATTCAAGCTGATGAGAAATGTATTTACTTCAGCTTATTTAGCCTTTGAAAAGCTAATCTTGATTTACATTGTCCATTTCTACTCCAACTAAAATTCTAGTGTTTGCCTCTTTTAATAATGTCAGTCAGGGGCCGAAAGGCCGGTGTGAAATACCTACCCTACAAAAGAGCTATTAGTATTATTGCTCTGTTTTGCCCGCAGGAATGGGTCCACCCATTGTTCTAAAGTCTCTTTGGTTCCATGCACCTTGCATAACTTAAGTGCATAGTAGAGTCCAACTTCCAAGTCATTAATCGTTGATACGCAATCGCGAATAACTATTATCTCTAGCAATTTCTAGCAATCATTCTCTGCGACTTCTTGCATATGTTTGATGAGATCGACAACTCGACAAGAATATCCATACTCGTTATCATACCTGAAAGCAGATAAAAATTTCGTGAAAATTAAAAGAGTATTGAACAGGTCAACATAACGTTCCAAATCAAATTTATCTCATTTTTATTTAGGTTTCGTAGTCAGACGCGGAGAGAAATGACCCCGATTGAGCTAATGTGTGTTAGGCGTTCGTTCATTGGTAAATATATAGTCTAAACTGTGAGAGAAGACTTGCGTTACACCCACAAAACAGGCTTTCTAGCCATACCTCCCTTTGTATAAAGGGATAGCCATACCTCCGTGCACTAGCGCCCCTGGTGGAAAAGTATGCTCTCCTAATAAAAAGTGTGTACATGCAGGTACCTACTAAAAGTACTAACATTCTCTATACTGATGACGTTTAGCGTCATGCGTACGTTCCACCCCATAGATTCCCAAGATTCTAAGATTCACCCAAGATTCCACCCTGAAATCTAAATATTGATGTTTCTCCTCACAGTGTTCGAGCCACTGAAGACTGCATAGTGCGTAAGAGGCATCAGTGGTTCTAAGGTTGAGCCTTTATTATGATTCTTTGTACTTTTTCTCTACTTGTACACTCTCCCCGCGCTGGCAAATGTTCCGCGAACTGCACAGTGAGTCAAAAAGCGCTCCTGGATAATCTTCCTCCCTCGGATAAAGGAGTATCTCACGATCTGACCACGCAGGCAAAATTATGTTTTGCCAGTGACCTGGAGTGACCCTCACTCCTGTTCCATGCTCGAATGAAAGACCATTCCGTGTATTATAGTGGTGGACGCCACCCCTAGAACCAACCGACACCCTCGATCACTGCAGTTTACTCACCAAGCCACAAGTTTAACAAAGTTGTCACTCAACGAGATGCCAGCTTTCGCGTCAAATATCGACGAACGTGGATCCGAAATGAAATCTGACGAAACGACTTGTTCCTCCGTGTATCCCAACACTCCTTCCATGCTACCCTCGGACTCCTTTTTGACTGCCTCCTTTATCTCGTCGTACGTCGCTGGTCTTCCCAGGCGCACAGTGAAGTCGACGACAGAAACGTTTGCGACTGGCACTCTGAACGCCATCCCCGTTAGTTTCCCTTTCAACGCCGGGATCACCTTCGCGATGGCCTTGGCGGCGCCCGTCGACGCCGGGATGATGTTCTGGTAGGCACCTCTACCATCACGCCACGCCTGCGGGCAACAACAGTCCGACCGACCGATTGGGCATGTGACAATTAGGACCTATAGGACTACATCCATTTAGCAGCGCTCACGTGAGGTGCGCTCACGGATTCCATGTTGTTGATGGGTTTGATTGATTGACACTCAAGGTCAAGTTGAGAATAATTTTGTTGACATGAGGTAAATATTATGTCTTAGCTTGGTGGCATGGTGAAATTCAAAAACAAGCTGAAAATATAAAGCATAATTCTTGGTTTAATCTGATTATGAAGAGTTCAGCAGACCCCTCCAGATACCAGTGCAGACTTTTTAGTTTCGTTACTCCAGCTGGTAATTTGTCTTGTTGCCGTGCAGGTGCAGGGGAATAAAATACTCATTTTCCTTGTCAACTCCTTCGACCGCCCAACCATATTTTCGTATAAATGATGAATTCTATAGCTAGTGTGTTTAATCCGAGCTACCACTGGATGCGAGCGGAAAACGTAGGTACTATATGGTACTATGAACCAACAATACGGCCACCCATGGTACAAGAGAAGAGCAATGAGCTTGTACTATAGTGCTCGCTTATTGAATTTTCCTCACACGGAGCTCAACAATATTTTCGGCTCCCAGAGCATAGTAGTATTTTCGTTACCTTTGCAGATGGGCCATCCACAGTCGCCTGGCTAGCAGTAACGGCGTGCACTGTTGTCATAAGGCCCTCTACTATTTCGAAGTTGTCATGGATAACCTTTGCTAACGGTGCAAGACAATTTGTTGTGCACGAGGCATTCGACACTATTTTCATTGAAGACTTATAGTCGCATTGGTTTACTCCGATCACAAAAAGCGGTGAATCTTCGCTGGGTGCTGTGATGATTACTTTCTTAGCGCCCCCATCGATATGTGCCTAAGCCAGGAGAAAGCAAAAAGAGATGTGCTCAATTTCATCAAGATGGAATGTGGCAAATCATTTAACTTCCATTTTTTCATATCTATTCTGTTGTGACGCTGCATATCAAGTACCTACCTGTGCTTTCTTCGCGGTTGTAAATGCTCCAGTCGATTCAACAATGTAATCTGCACCACTGTCACGCCACGGTATTTTCTTCGGATCTTTCTCGTGGTAGATACATATTTCGTTGCCTAAATTAGAGTGTGTGAAAGGCAATGATGAATTTTATTTTGAAAACCGTGAATTGCATAATGGAGTTTATAAGTTTATATAATACTAATAGTAACCCAATAGTAGTTAACCAACGTAGTTAAACGTACTAATAGTAGTACCAATAGTAGTATTGGTAAAAACCAATAGCTTTCCTACCATCCACAGTTAAATTTTTCCCGGTGTTAGATACAGTTCCTGCGAATCTACCATGAACCGAATCGTATTTGAGCATGTACATCATATGTTCCACGTTGATGAAAGGATCGTTCACAGCTACTACCTTATGCCCAGAACCAGGGCATTTCTAAAACCATACCCACAAACAAAGGTAAAAATGTAATAAACATTTGATGCGAGTATTTGTTTTCGCATTGAGTCATTCCTGTATACCTTCTCGCTTGCAGCCAGAGCGCGCAGCACCATTCGACCAATCCGCCCAAAACCATTGATCCCGATGGAACACATTTTCGTTTTATTATTCAAACCAAATATTGTCAACGAACGAATATTAACACACACGTTCAAGCAAATATCGTACTTTGGTTCAAGCACGTGATACAATTTCTTGTCTACGCCTACGCGATCGGTAGCTTGTGATGTAGGTATTTTGCGACTCTGCCTTTGTACACTCCGATTGGTCTCGGAGGGCCGTGAATTTGAATTAAAAGTGTCCATGTTCCGTCATGTCCCGTAATGGACACCTGGTACCAAAGATACTAGTATACATGCCTGTCACCACTTGACTTTTTGACAGCAGCCTTTTTTGTATACACATTTTATACCTATACAGTTTATTTTTTATAAATGGCAAACACTAAAGAAAAACCTGCAATTCCTACTTATGTAAGGTTCTTTATTGGAGGTCTATCAGGGTGAGCCAAATTATTTGAATTTTCATAACCATCTGCATCGTGTAATAGCTGACCATAAATGTAATTTGGTTGTATATTTCCTTACATGGTGAAATCACCGTTTTGTATGCATCCATTACTTATTCAATGTATTTATCTCGTAGCGCATTCTTGTGTTGTTGTCTTTTTGCGGGAAGACCACATACGCTCCAAAGCTATCTAGCAGTTAGGGGTCGGGATCGGGAAAAAACCCGGGTCAAGGAGATAGCCGTACCCTTTTGGTGGAGGAACTATCCCAGTATTTGTCTGGCATGGTTGTGGGAAATCACGGTCAGCCACAACCAAGATAGCCGATCACCAGAATCGAATCCGGTACCTCCCGATCGAACCTGTCATGTCTCTATATAAAACACCGATTAATTCTAAACGCAATTTACAAAATTTTAAATATGCGAAAACCCGAAGAGACCACATAGTTTTATTGGTTTTATTAAATTATCCTGCCAAATTTAGCATGGATATTTCTAGATACACACACACGTACCTAATGTGCTGTTAATTAATCTGCTTCCCGGCACCCATAGAGTTGGTGCCACCTGTGTGACGCATCCCCTAGACTTCATGAAGACGCGAATGCAATTAAGTGGGGAAGGAAGTCTTACAAAGGAACACAAGAACACCATCAATGCACTCAGAACAATCGTGGGAAATGAGGGAATCGCCGCAGTGTACAGTGGGCTTACTGCAGGGATCCTTCGTCAAGCCGTTTACACTTCAGGGCGGCTGGGATTTTACTCCTTATTTGTTGATCTGGGCACAAAGTCAGCTAAAATTTCTGTCAGTTACACTGTTGACGTTTTATTGGGCCGTTTTGGTGTCAAATTACAAATCCGTTCCTGAAATAATTTACAGAAAGGACGGTACGGCCCCTGGAGTTCTTTGGAAATCGTTCAGCGGAATGGCGTCTGGTGTTTTGGGTGCTCTCATGGGAAATCCTGCCGACGTAAGTTTGCTCTAATTGTTCTATCTACCGGTTATCACAATGGTACGGTCCAACACCTCTTAAAATATTTTGACACAAACATTGACATTTGTGTTAGGTAGCATTGATTAGAATGGCCGCTGATGGACGTCTGCCCCCAGCAGAGAGACGGAATTACAAAAACGCGATTGAAGCCATAACTCGGATCGTCAGAGAAGAAGGATTCTTGGCTGCTTACAGTGGTACTGTGCCTACGGTGACCAGAGCAGTGGTAGTCAATGTCTCACAAGTTGTTACTTACACACAGCTGAAAGAGACATTTCTCAAAAGAGGTAAGCAACATTTTTTTATTGTAAAATTGCAGTGCATCGTTGAATAGCCGCCGACATATTTAATGCCGGCTTAACATCTTCCGCAGGCCTGTTCCAAGATGATATAAAATGTCACCTGGCTGTGAGTATGATTGCTGGAGCGGTTACTGTTGTGGCATCAATGCCAGTAGATATTGCTAAAACTAGGTAAGACTCGTTAGTTTAGTCACTTCTTTTCACTAAATCACTTCACAGTAGTAATTGTTAACATTTTTTTCTTTTGAAGATTACAAAACATGAAGACCACAGCTGGAATACCTCAGTACACAGGCATGCTGGACGTGTGGGCAAGTGTCATTAGGATCGAGGGCGTTTTGGCACTTTGGAAAGGAATTACTCCTTCTTACTTGAGAATTGGACCACAAACAGTCATATTTTTCCTACTTTTGGAAAATCTAACTCGACTGTACAGGATTCATGTATTGAAAGACGAGACTTCAGGGGGATTCACGTAGAAGCTCCAGCTGCGTTCGTGAGTTAAATGTTATGTGGTTTCCAAATCTGTTAAAATAATTTATAAGAACATGTTATTTTTACGCAAATAGTAAGATAAGAGCTATAGAAAATATATAATACTAATATCTAACGTGTTCATGGCATATTTAAAACGAGCACAATGTCGATTCTATATAACTGATTGGATGAGCGTAGCGAAGACTTCGATTGAGCATACCATAGAATAAAGTATATAATACATTTCTTTAGACTCATGTCTTCTTTTTAATCTTAGCACTAGTTTTCAAAAAAACTGTTTACTAAACTGTTCTAACTTAGAACTGTTCTTAGCAGTTTTACCCAGTTTCACCCAGTAGGGCTTCGCCGTAACGCGTAAATAGTCGCGTAGTTGGGTGAGCGAAGTATTTCTTGCAAATAAATGTATCACGCACCAATTTTGATTGCCTATATAAATGGCAAAAAGTGCCTATTTTGACAGTCACGTATTTCTTTTTTGTTTAGGGCTATGACTGGTTGCGAAGAAATACGCATTCAACTGGTGTAGGGGTGAAACGGGAAATTATGATTTTAAAACCTCCAAAAATATAAAATTTAAATAGACTGGGAATATAGATCGCGCTCAAAATTGTTTACGATTTTAGTTAACACATATCAAACGTCTTTTCAATCACGGACATTTTCTTTGAAATCGGCTGAGGCTTTAGGGCAGCGTCAGGTGAACAAGCACACAAACAAAAGAAAACAACATGGTTATTTCAATGATACCTTTACTAGAATGGTATGTCTGCTCCACTAGCTACGCATGCTACGCTCAACTAATTAAAAAAATTACGGAAAATCCACGCATGCATTTATTTAAAAATACCCAATTACAAATACTCGTGGACTTTCCGTAAAATTTTCTATCGCGTTGTTTTCAACTTCGAGTTTTTGTAAAAAATATGGGGTTGAGAGTTGAGACTTTGAATGTTGAAAGTTCAAAGGATTAATGGGATCAATAGAATTAATGAAGGTTAGCCAAAGAGCTTTTGTTGTGAACCAGCATGTATTAAATTTTTGAGACTCAAATCTCCTGACTAATTTCAGCACTATAGTTTTAAAAAAAAACTGTTAATAACTGGGT
>QKMV01004547.1:0-10058 GCA_003287335.1 Lednia tumana | reverse complement strand
ATTGTTTTAAAATGACTAGATTTTTTACCGTATCTTTAAAATCTTTCAAAGATGAAAAGTTGATGTCCAGATCACTATGTATCCAATATATCCACACTCACACTCACACAATACAAAACCACAGGATATACATACTGTCGGCTGTTATCTCATGTTATCGTCACATGAAGTTTTTAATATTTTCAAGTTTCCAATTTGTTATGTGTTGATAAGAGTTAAGATCTATCACTCGTAAATATTAAATCACTTCAGAAATGTAGTGCCCTGTTTGGCTCAGATGGTAGAGCAACTGTCATGAAAACCAGAGGTCCGGAGTTCGAGTCCCCGGGCAGGCAGGCATTTTTGAAGTGATATTAATATTCTTCATGTTGTATGAACCATTCTCTGTTTTAAAATTTTTGAGACCCATATCTCCTGACTCATATTCTCTGTTTATTTTTTATAATTTGGTATAATTCCACCCGATTATAGTGATGGTTTTTGAAAGTCTTTCGGTTCTAGGCACTTCCCTAAAATGTCCACAAATATAGCTTATAGGTACGAAAAAGAATTGTGTCTGCTCCTCGGAGCACTTAAAACTTGCTTAATAACCTAGTCATTACAACACATAGGTAGTCCTGAAAATTGATAACTTTTCCCAACGATTCCATTCAAGATGAATGCCGAGCAAGCCGGGACTAAGGACGGAACACACAGAAAATCGGTCACGATATCGGAAGACGTCAAGACCCCCCCGAAGCAAGTGAGTGCATGTGCTCGTGTTTCCCCACAGCACTCGTGGTACGAGCGTTGTTCTCGAGGGTGTGTTTGAAAGCGGCAAATGAAAATAGAACGCAATTTCAAAAACTAGGTTCTCTCCCTGCTGGGCTGTTAATGCGCCCACATTGAGATCAGTTGAATGAAGCTTAAAATCTTTGAGTTTGGAGCTCGCAGTTTGGTATGACAGTCAATAATCTCTACATATCTACGTTTGAAGAAGGTAGATGTCGAAACGTCCACGTTTCTTTTTTCTCTGCGCTTACAATTTTCTTCTTTCGGTAACTTGTACCGGTGGTAAAATGTAAGCGGTGGTCTTCTTGATGCTTTTGGCACCGGGTTTCCCCTCTTCCTTGTTAAGTTCATCATCACTCTTTTTATCCCCCTACTATTCAAGGATGCTGATTGACCAGTGCCCTAGGGCTAGTTGTAGATAGAGTGCATTTCAGAAGAGACTATAACATTCTAAAATTCAATTTTCCTGTCTGCTTAATTAAATGCATCATGATAGTCTAAAATGACATTGCATTAAATGTTGTAGAAATTCTGCGAATTTATAAGAATCATTTAAGATTTCGGTCAGCGCGCAAGACGACTCAATCAATGCAAGAATAGCACAGTGAATATGCATAAAATACGACACATTCCTTCTGTAATAACCTGACTGTGGCTAAAATAAACTGCCTATTCCAGAGCCAATTTTAATAGGCAAAGGAAAGATGAACGAACATGTCATCAATCACCAATATTTTTTGGACCAAAATTCTAGGTGCTCAGGGTAGAAAAATTCCCGGTTTGGTTTCTTATGAAAAATTTCAGCTTGAGCACCCAAGATGAAAATTTATGTTTGACAATTTTTCCTCCAACTTATATAGCAGAAAAAAAAATATTTGTAGCTCTGAATTCCTAACTGCCGTTTATTTAGTAGTGACATTTTGTATCTTTTACGGTGCCACAGCCCCTTGAAGCCGTGCAAACTCAGTCTTGATCTCTCTGCAGGTGCCGCAGCTGTCGACGCAGCAGAATAGCGACAAGTACTTCTACGGAGTGATGTGGGCATGCCTGGCTATGCTTACGTTCAACCATCTGTGGGTGCTTTACTTTGCCCCCGCCCCGCTCTTCGTTTTCTGCGTCAAACATACCGGCAAGTCATCGACGCAACAACCACCAACCAGTCTCCTAGCCAAGAAAACAACAAGAAATGGAGCTTTTATTTTCAAGCCCTTTTCAGGGCCAAAAAGAAATTCATAAGAGAGCATACCCGTAAATTAGCACTATCTCCTCATGGCTCTCAAAACCTCTGCTCTTACATACCTAACTCACTAAAAATCATTTTTAATCTCAAAGTTTTGCAAACTATTCATCTCGATTCCTCAAGAAACCCATTTAAACCCATTTTATATTGTTTTCTTGATTGAACTGAGTGATAAGGATAGGATTTTTAATTCAAGTTCACTATGAAATTAAAACAACAGTAATATAAATTTTAAAGGTAATGGCTATTTTCTAATCTTAGCGCTAGTTAAAAAAACTGATTTACAAACTATGAATGCAAAGAAATTCGCCCAAACGTTCCAGACGTTTCGTAAATTATGTTGTTCGATTCTTGAGGGGTACATGCTTCTGACAGAAAAACCCGCCAGTGTGACGAATGAACCACAAAACAAATTCCAGCAATTGCCTGAGACATCGGAGCAGTATTGGCTAGCCCCAACGTCAAATATTCCCGATGCTGTGTCGGGATGATTTTGGCTGACAAAGTCCGTCCGAAATTTGCAGGTAAATACTTTGGGGTGTGGCAGCAAGTGCAGGAGTACGGTTGGCAGCTCTGGATCTCCGTCTACCGCTGGTGTAAGCCCCGTCGGGCAGCTCTTTGTCCCGTGCCCATCAAAGGGCTGCTCAAGGTACCTACGCACTTTATTATTGCAAGCATGGCTTAGCTTTTGGGGCTTAATACATTTTAATTTGCATTTCATTTTCACTCCATCATACATTGTTTGCAAAAAAATAAGAAAAATATGTACACTTGATGCAGAAGCGCGCACAAGGGAGAACCTCGTTACGGCACATGGTTTTTCTCAATAGGCTTGAAATGCAGTCGAGTCGTAAGTATGACGTATATCTTTAACTGCTGAGTTTCTGTTGGCTTGAATAGCCTGCCGAGCTGGGTATTTTTAGTCGAAACATAGAAACTTGGTTTAGTTACTGATCGAAGTAATACTTATCAGCTGTCTAGCAGCTCGAAAATTTTTCACTTGATAGTTCAATCATTTTCTACCAGAGTACATTGCAAATTCAATGTCATGGCTCAAATCTGAATCCATGAAAAAGTTTAAAAAGAAGGTGTGGAATTGGAAACTCAGAATGCTCTAACGCTTCGTAGCCGTGAATAGGATATCGAGGTATTCAAAAAAACTGTTAGTAAATGGGTTTCACTGCTGAGAACTTCTAACAAACAAACTGCCAACGTTTCGCTAACTATATTGACAGCTTTTTCGGGGCGACGTCTTATTGGGCGATTGTCGAAGAAGCTTTCATTATAGTTAGTGAAAGTTAGAAGTTCTCAGCAGTGAAACCCATTTACTAACAGTTTTGTTTGAAAACTAGTGCTGAAATTAGGTAGAAGACACGAGTCTTAAGAATTTAATAGAATATCAAGGTACTTTCAAGGCAACACACTTCGGTTGCTAGAAGAGAGATAGACATAACAGGTTTTAATGAGTTTCAATGGAGCAAACGTGATCTGCTATCTCTTTTATTGGGTTAATTTTTAATTACTTGAGTGTACCTACTGATAAAAATCGTGCGGTGCCAGTGACTTGAGTTGTCCACGCTGCCAGACATGCGCAATCTTTCCGCGTAGGTTGTCTTTGCTTTCACTCATTCACTTCATTCGTTCACGAATATCACAAATAAATTTTCTTTTACAAGCAATTAACCTTGCTCTTAAGCAACGGTCATGTAAGAAAAAGGTCTGGGGTTCAAGTCCTTGAGCAGACAGGTGTTTTTGAAGTGATATACAGATTCTTTGTGTTAAATCTAGCCATGTGTAGGCTTTACATATCTTATTCTTGTCAAGTGGGTAGTTGATTGTCATTTGAACTTCTTTACCAATATTTCCATTTTAGATTGAATGAATTGAAAATTATAATATACAATCGGTTGGACCGCCCTAAAAAAATCAATAGCCGATTTCAGTTTTCTAATGGATGAGCACCCCTAATCACAAAACGTCCTTTTCCACCGGCAGGTATTGGCAGAGCTGCAGATCCGGCTCCTGGAGGGACTGAAAAGCTCTGTCGAGGCCACAGCCAGTGCCGTAGTCATCACCGTGGTCATCATTCTCGCCATCGCAACAACCATCTTCATTGCAGTGCAGGTAACCGGGGCGGCCGCCAGTCAAGGCTTTCCTGCCGCTTATAGGAGAGTAGAGATGTTTTTTTAGTGGCTCTCACTACCCAACTAATGACCTCTAAAAGTGACATCGTTTTTAGGTTTGGGGGTTACGGCCCCTCTATGCTGAAAGGAAAATTAACAATGTACCTACAATAAACTAGAGACGTGTTTTATAAATACCTAGTAATGAAATATTCTCTTAGATTAAAGTCTCCATTTTAGACTACTGTCCATTATTTCAACTAGTACTGTCGATCAATTCGATTAAGTCGGGTTTAATGATCAATTTTATTAAGCGATTACGGGCTTACAAAGGATTAAGCAATGTTGCTTTTCATAATTGGAAAAAATCTTTTTTTTTTGTTTAGCACGTCACAATCAATTTTTGTAAAGATTCTTTCTACACCCAGTACCAGGTACTACGAAATTTCACGAAAAGAAGTAAATTTAAGGTTTTCCCTTTCTTTAAAGCTTTTGTGCTTAGCAGGTCTACCAAAAATAATTTTCAAATATAATCTTCATTCTACACTGAAAATTCTTCGATTAAAATCGCTAAAAATCGAAGAAAGAAAATAGAAGAAATTTTATTTTAATATTTTTTCGATTATCAACGTTTGAGATGCTTGTTTGAGATGCTTGAGATGTGTGGCATACTTGTTTGACATCTCTAATGCCAACACGGTGTATTATTGTTGACGAGCAACATAGCCAAACTTGAACGTGACGTAATGTGACCTGTTTCAGGTGTATGCCGAGGGCATGCACGTGGTGCAGGTGGGCGCCAACGTGGTGCACTCCAACGCCGAGTACTTCAGCGAGATCGTGCCGGACGAGTGGTACTCCAAGGTGGACTCGATCGTGGGCAATGCGTACCACCAGGGCAGAGAGGGCATCTCCTCCATCGTACGTACCCGACAACACGCTCCTTCGGTCAAACTGTTCGAGCTGGACGCTTCTTCGGAAGGGACGCTAAGCGGTGGTAGTCTCGGTGATCGAATTAACGTGATTTTAAGTGGGATTTTATCATTTTATTCAACTTAAATCAGGTTTTTTTGAAAACTGATAAATATAAAAATTAGAAACACATTTTTTTAGGAAGCCAGTTATATTCTCTTGGAGTTAACCAAGTTTGGTGTCCCTGCTTCTTATAGTTTAGCTGCAGCAATTAAATTAAACTTCAAAGTGGGTGGGTTTTCCCAGTTGCCCCTACCCCGACCTTAACCTACGAGTAGCCACTTACAAGACATTGCAATACCCAAACATAGCTTACTCAGCGGATCAATTATATTCGCTTCTTCGGAAGGGACTCTAAGCGGTGGTAGTCTCGGTGCTTGTGGCACCGGGTTTTCTGTCTTCCCTGTTACGTTCACATCACCCTGATTATCACCCTAACGTCCCAAGATGCCGATAGACCAGTGCCCCAGGGCCTGCTGTTAATAAACGTGCATCGTAAAAGGGGCTGCAGTGCTCTAAAATAAAAATTTCATTTCTGACTTGAATGCATTATGGAAGTGAACTATTGTGAAAATTCTATAATTTAATACAAATTTTTCAAGATTCTGGTAAGCGCGTGTGGTGGCTCATTTGCCACGAGAATTGCATCATTTTAGCTTACGGGCTTACGGGTTCCCTTTAATGCAAGTTCAGAGGCTGACCTCTCAGAATTTCCAACAATTTTTTCCGTAACATCAATGGGTCGGTGTTGGCTTTACGGTTTTTCTCTGTTCCGGAAACCTTTTTGGGCCTTGAAAAGTACGGGTCTCGACGTTTGGGCGCCAACAAGGAAACTTGACTCTGTAAACACGGCTTTTAAAGTGGAGGGATACACTGGCGGAAAAGCCTACCCGATGGCAAGTTTCTTTTTAGTGCTGCAGCTAAACGGCAACTGGTAGATTCACCAAACTCAGTTAAGTTCTAGAGAATGTGACAAGCTAAAAATTGTACACATTTTTTATCTTTGCAACTTTTTGTTAAAATTGGACGAAAATTGTGAACCGAACAATTTTTTTACATTCTAATCTGATTTGAACAAAAAGTTGTAAGTATCAAAATTTTTAACAATTTTGGTCAGAAAGCTTGTTACATTCTCTAGACCTTACTCCAGCTTTGTTGCCACTCACGGTTTATCTGTAGTAATTGAAAGAACCTTCAATCCCGTGGGTTCTTCCAACTGCATATCCTTCCACCCCCCACCTCCACCTTCCTCCCTCGTATCCGCAAGTCATCCAAGGCACAGCCAGCCGAAAGCGCTAGTCGGTTGTCCTGGTAACGTATCGGAATGCAAGCTCCTTTTCGGCGTTGGCAGGTGCGAAGCTGGCTGACTGACGTGGAGGAGTCCAAGCGGCGGCATCTCGAGAAGCAGATCCTGGACCTGTGGGACCGAATCTACCAGTCGTGGACCATGACCGGCGCGGACTCCACCTTCATCGGGCCGCTGGTGCCCCCGAGGGCTGTGTGGGACAACTTTGTCGAGGGCTTCCAGAAGACTCCCGGTGAGAACGCAAGCGTTAGCCTGCAGTTTCCCATGTTTGCCTGCAGCTAGGACGGATGCCGAGGAATTTAGATTTTGGATTTTGGCGTCAGTTTGGAAATGGGACCCTTGTACGTTCAGGCATTTAGCCTCCTAAGCATCAGATATTTCGTTGAAATCTTGAAAGCTGGATAGAAATTTGAAATCTGTCATCGAACGAAAAAAAAACCCAACACAATGACCAGATGTATTACAGAATTAACCTGCAATTATCATTTCTCATGATCACAAGTAGTTCATCCATTTTCTCTTTTTGTTCCTTGCTACTTCTCATTTTTGCCTTGTAGGTACCGATACGGAAATAATGACATGGCATGGTGTATACCTCATAGTGTTCTGGAAAATTGCATTAAGAAAAATACAATTGAACTGTACAGATAACTGACAAGAAAACTTGTGTAATTTTTCACATAGTGTTGTTTAATCCCAGAGATTTCAATAGAAAAAATGAATAATGGTGGCGATCTCTTCTACAAAATCTCAATGGCAATCTGTTGAACGTTAAGCGACCCTCCATTCAACAGTCCAAACCAAGCATGTAATCTTAAGTATTTTATTTTAACCAAGTGTTTCACTGTTCACTGGGAGGAAGGATCACGCCCTGCAAGTATTCCTCCCAAGCTGCAAGACTGGGCTGGGCAAGGGGCTTGCTTGCCTTCCCGAATCGCTGCATACAGATGTGGAACAATTTACCCCAACATGCGATGACTGGCTTACCCAAAGACTTTGCCACACTGGCCAAACTAGTTGAAATTTAAACAAAGGTATCAAATGTATTCAATGTACTCGGTATGTTATCTCTCACAGCCACTGGACATGTGACCCAAGGTGTTATTCAATTTAAAATAAATTAAGTAAGCACCAATCGCAAGCGACAGTAGGTATTTCTTAGGGTTGCCCTTTTATTCAATTTGTTTTTGCCTTGGCGTGCAGAGCTGTTCCACTTTGACGGAATCCTGGACTTTGCCAAGAAGAACATGGACTCTCTGGTGTCGGTTCTGCAGACGGTGTGGACCATCTCGAAGGGCAACGTCAGCCTGGCACTCCACTCGTTCACCGCGATCGTCTCCATCCTGCTCGGCGGGGGAACGGCTGTGCTCAACCTCATACTCAGCACCGTGAGTCCCCTGCTTCTAACCTACCTAAATGGTACCTTAAATAAGTATTTCAAGTGGATCAGGCTTTCTGTTTGAGCATTAGAGCTTTTAAGACAAAAAAAAACAACACAATAAGTTCCAATGAGTTGTGTGCAGACACTCGCTCGCTCACTTAACAATTCAATTCGAATCTGTCACGCAATTCGCCTGGTGGTAATGTGAAAGAGCAGGAGCTGGATACGTTACAAAAACTTGTTAGTCTCAAATATAAGTGGTGCGCGCTCATCAACGCGTACTTCACAGCGTTTCCTCGTGCTATCCGCAACAAATTAAAATCACCTAAATTAATTGTACCTACTACCTAGTGGTTTTAAATCTCCTAAAGGATTGCCCTTTACGTGACATTCAAAATTCTTCTCGAAGATTCTTTCCAGAACATTTCATCGAGGCGGACAATTTTTCAATGTATCGAATGCAAAACAATATTGCACCAAAATGAATTTAGGAAATTTTTTCAGAACACCATCCCTCAAAACACTCCCTTTAAATTGTAAACATGTTCCTACTGTGCTTCCAAAGTTTAATAGTATCTTGGTGAATCACAGTAATGGTATTACTTGTGCCTAACCACACTACTCTTTCTCAAGTTAAAGAGACAAAAAGAAGAGCGACAACTATTGTTAGGTTAGCCGTCCATCTAGCACATTCTAGGCCAGCTAATTGCAGAGGGCGATGTTTCGTTATGCCTAACGTGTGTTGTTTTTTTCACGCGGAAAGGTGGTGTTCTTCACGGCGCTGTTCTACCTTCTCAATACGAGCAGCTATCTTTACAAGCCTGTCGACCTCATCACCAACTTCAGCCCCAACTACGGAAACAGGTCGGTGGAACGTGTGTGCCGTCTCTCGCGAACGCGAACTAGAGGGCGAATTTGCTCGCAATGGAGAGGGGATTGTTGAATGTTTAGAATGAGCTTATCATTGAAAGCATTATTTCAAAATTCAAATCTGAGAATCTCCTTATTTCAGAATACAAGAAATTAATTAGTCTGTTGGAACGGAACTTTATATTATTTATCTCCAAACTTTCAAAAGTACATCTTGCCTCCTCAAACAGACCACTTTCTAAAAGTCTAAATCCACACCCAAAAAGGACTCTACAGTTCCTAGCCCCGGATACGAAATGTCTTCACACACAATTTTAATCGTCTCCGGAATGACTCTAGATACGCCTTCGTGAATGGGGTCTATTTATCAATCCAAGTGAAAAATAAAGCCAGCTCTCCTTGTTCTTGATTTTTCACCGCCGTCTGGATTCCGATGAACAGATAACATTTAACGCGACTGCGTTTTGTTGCTGGTAGGTTTGCGGTGGCGCTGGAGGGAGCGTTCTCGGGCGTGTTCAAGGCTTCGTTCAAGATGGCCGTCTTCTACGGGCTGTGGACGTGGCTCATACACAACGTGTTTCGCATGAAGATCGTCTACCTGCCTTCGGGTACGTGCATCAATGAATGTTTAGTCTCATACGATGGTTCAAGCGGAGAACATTTTCTTACAGAGAAAACATCATCTTTCTTATTTTAAAATCGTTTTTGTCAGGCTGGACCCATGTATATTGTCAACGCACGGAAAAAACTGCGTGCCTCCATATTTTCAAAAAAATCAGAACACTTGCACTAATTTGCATATCAAAGTTGCATTCATCCAAAAAAATTAACTTCCGCCATTAATATCAATTCATTACTGAGCAATTGAATGGACCATCATGTCGGGAGCCAAAAATGTGTAAATGGTAGCTGGTCAGTTTTGGCACAGTTTAAACTAGAGTCAAGACAGTCGATCTATATGCTGCTGCAAGTAAGTATGCCAGGAAGAACTGCAAAACTCCACAAGCACTTTTAGTAAAATCGATTACCTATCACAGAACTATGAAGATGGAGTTAGGCAGTTTCCCTGTACGCCAATGATGAAAGCACCTGGTTATGTTGTGCCCTTGCGATTCGTTTCTAGTTTCTACCGATCTGGAGCAGGCCGGAGCTGAGTCAAACGTTAATAAGGATAACACATTTAAAGCCAAATACACGGCTAGTATTAATGTGAAGAATATTAAAATCACTTCATAAATACCTGCTTACTCGAGGACTCGAGGCAAAAGTTCCGGGGTTCGAGTCCTCGAGTAAGTAGGTATTTTTGAAGTGGTTTTAATATTTATTTTTTAAAAAAACTGTTAATAACTGGGTTAAAATGCTGAAAACTTAACTGAAACTAAACTGCCAACGTTT
>QKMV01004546.1:0-10060 GCA_003287335.1 Lednia tumana | reverse complement strand
GGGGGGGGGGGGGGGGGGGGGGGGGGGGGGGGGGGGGGGGGAACGAGCGAGCAAGTAGAATGTGTTTTCCGGCGAGGTTTCGTGACAGTATGGTGAGGGCTGGGTGACAGTTGGCGTGAATCTTCCCCGGCTATACCAAGCCCCCGACGCCCTTTTATCCCCCACAATTAGATTAGCTCCCCCCTCCGGTTCGCCGTGCATTTTATCCTAGGTTGTGGTCTATCCCTTTCAAGCGGACAACAGACTTTCAGTTCCTTTCAAATCGACAAGTTTTCTTTGATAATTCGCTGACAATATGCTTGTTTGTTGCCAATTGAAACGGGACCTAGTCGGGTAACTTCATTCCTCGACTCGAGCTGAGGCAGCCATGCGACGAGCTTTGATTCTAAGCGCGGATAAATTTACTCAAAGGGTTGGAGAGATGCGTTTTATAATCAGCCGGCCGCTCTGGGCTCAGACATATCGCCAATAAACTGGACTCTTCAGTCGAGAATGTCAAGTTTGCGATACATCCAAAATAGCTCGTGTAACGTTGATGTATTGCGATACATGTATGTAGTCCTGTTAACTAGCTACTTGAAGAAACTCGCTAACACTTTCCCAACGTGTCACCCATGAAGAAGAAAACAGCAACGGTTAAAGTTTGAGTAAATTTGTTCCCATTCAGGCTCAATTTTTAAATCTTTTTTTTAAAGCTACGATTAGGAGAGAGACATGAGCCAAAAAAAAGAAACCAAAAGTTCCTCTTTACTTGAACATTGAGTTACCCATTATTTACATACAAAAATGCGTTCTACAAGACCTTTCCAAATAATGAGCCTTAAAATCTTTCGATTTGAATTTTTGTCTACGTTCCAATCCCGCAAAGTAATTTCAATCTCACTTCCATACAATGTTCCTCAACGAGGCCAGAGCTGGGAAGATTGCTGACAAATAGCGTACATCCAGCTATCTGGCTGTCAAAGAGCTATTTGGAGTAGAGAAAATCAACCCACACGAATATATCCCTCAGCGATAGGTGGAGCGCAAACTATCCTGACCCCACCACAAAAAAAACCCTTGCGCTGCTGCGCAAGCTTTCGGGGTTAAAAAAATCAAATTACAACGGAAAAGAAATCAACCGACACATTTTGAATGTTCCATGGAACATAAAAAATAAAAAATATGATCTCATACCTGAAATTGAAAAAGCCCACGGTCGGTCCCCATGTCGTATCACTTTCATTCCAATCTCCCCCCGAAAAAGGAAGTCATGCGATAGCGAGACCTCATCGTTCACCTGATCTCGACATCTTGCCCCCCACAGTTCGATTGTCTATGACAAGACGAAGATGATCCCCTGCACAATAAATCGAAGCGAGATGGTCGTCCTCGATGCTCGAGGGTAATCAGTGATACCAACCCCTCAGTCTGTTATAGTCAGGCAATTACACCACGAACATAATAATTAATGAAACTAAGAACATGTCGTTTACTGTAATCAAAACCGTAACTCATATGAACGGATCATGAAATACGATTTACTTTTTTGTTACAGCTATTGGGCCTACCAGAGAAGCATAGCCTCATCGGAAAGAAAAGTTGTACTGCATCTATGTTTTACAAGCAACGTGAGCATACCGTGAGTGTGTGTGTGTGAAAGCAGTCAATTCTGATAAAGCACCTCACATACCAAAGACAGAACGAGTAGCGGTCGCTCAACCGTCTCGATTACCTGTCTGCCAACCACCTATCGAGTCAAACAACCAAAGCCGTTCACTGAAACGATCAAGCCGCTACTCGGGCATCCAAGGAGCAAAACCCGACCCAACCCAACACAACTAATTACTAGCACCACGGCAGCTTCAAAGCCAGTCGGCCCAAGACACAAGTGTATTCGGTCACGATCTGAGGCTTCCGCCATCACTCACTTTCAGCGCTGATATCACCTGGCCTCGCGACAAGACATCTCAATTTCCTCCTCACGGAGTTTCATTACCACAAGCAGCGTTGCGTTACCACACTGCATTGTCAAGACGCCGTCGGCTGCTGGGCGGGGACGGCATTGTCTATCAATTCTGATTATAAACTAATAACTATACACATTCACTAGCCATGAGCCTATGACGCACAAACTATTTGCATCAGAAAATTATACAAATGGAACTTGAAACTATCACGGCAGTGGGGTGGCTGTTGATTTGCTGAAAACAGTTTGATTCCTGTCTATATGTGTATTGTTCAATACACGGGTGGACATGATACACGGTATAGCAAGTCTGATTCTCATGCACGGTAAAAAGTATCTTATTTATGACCAATCGCAGCGTGCTAACGGCAAAGCCAGGAGACCAATGAAATCGAGGAAAATTGGCCAAACCACTCAGCTCCAATCATTCGAACGGTGGACATGGATTTACTGGAAATAGTTTCATTTTCACTTTGCCGTTGTTCTTTTCTCCGAATTGCACTATAAAACCAAACCTCCCTCATTCCGACAAGATCGATAGAAGAACTGTCAATACCAGGGGCGCTTCAAGAATAGCGGCTATATTTCATGCGCCCCTAACCTTGCCGTGATTTAAGCGTTTTAAGCAGCCAAGCTGACACATGGTGTAATTGCGACCAATAAGCTGTACTCAAGCCCCTCAAGACATTCCTGGAGGAACATTTTCTCGAATTATTCCCGGTAGTATTCTCACGGCGACATTCAACTCTATATGTGAGCTGATGCGTGCGCTGTGTGAATGTGAACAAGTTTATCAGCGGATCTTTCCCTTGATCGAGTCACTGAATTATATTTTTTATTTGGACTCGAACGTTCTGGAGAGACCAAGACGAATGGCAGAGTGAGTTACTTGCCAGACTGGAGGGAGACGATCCGTGTAAAATGAGGAAGATAACAAACGGCACTTTATAGCATAGACTCATCAATAATACTTTCATTAAATTCACGTTTTACATGAGTAGAAAAATGATAGATACGAGATGAAATATGTGGAAAGTCGGCACATCTGTTCTAATTGAGTGGTGCGTCAGCACCGTGAGACCATAATTTCCACTAAATTTAAGGGAGTGTGAAAAGAAGTCACTTTGACGTTCGGAGAATTAACCACTTTGTTCGACGTGAACCTGCTCGCATACCTAATTCCTTGATTCCCCGGAAAACTGTCTATTTTAGGGAAACTTGGAACAGACAGACGCGGAGATCAAAACAATATACCGTCACAAAACTTTACCCGCGGGCAACTTCTTCTCGCCATTTCCAAGCACGCATTTAAATCAAATTTCTCTGGCATTTCAATCTGCCACATGTAATATATCATTGCCATTATATTATACGCGTGGCAAGAGGGTGGAACAGAGGGCCCGCGACTAGGGTGGGTACTTATTATTCAGTCCGGGACACGCTTAAAGACTCCCGTTTTACTCGCGGCGCGCAAAACCCATCAGGCGAAGAACAGGGCCGAAGAAAAGCCAGACTCTACAACAACGACCAGCTCGACATTATAGGTCTCGATTACTAATTTTTGCCGGCGGCTATCATTCCAAAAGAGCTCACCATTCGGAATATGGGTGTGTATGCATACGCAATAAAACTCGGATAACACTTTTACAAGATAATTGGGCAGAAAATTAGCGTTTCCATGGTGAGCGCGCGAAAACATTTTTCGTTTCAATAGAATTGCGCAGCTTATTCACTGCGGAACCACTCATTTTTTTATCGCCAACGGGGGGGAAATGGTCATATGTCCAGTGCCGTGCGAGCCTTTCCCCACACCCACCGAAATAATTAGCCAATTTATTTCTATCGCTTTCCGATGCTGAAATGTGTGACGTATATAATAGCCAATGTTTGTATAACGACCTGAAGCTCTCTGCTCGCGGTCTTATCAGTGGTAGCATGGATACGTCTGGCTGGTGTCGACGCCGGGGCTGTGATACGGCGCCTATCAATCATGCGTTGTCGATGTATTTGCTATCGACTTCGGCTTGCGTGGTGAATAGCGTGCGTGGCGTCAAGCAGGAGGCTACAGCCCCATGTAGATGACGCGTTGCTATTCATGTAGGCCGCGGAGGAAAAGAACGCGGTCTTTGCTTAAACCTGCAGGCAAACATTGGCGAGCCAAGTGGAATCGAATTTACTAGATTGCCTAGCTGCCTGCATTGGCAGTGCCGATAGTACGGGATTTGATATTTTCATTTCATTTCTGTCTGCCATGGAAAAAGATTGAGGTTTAATCATTTTATTGAGCCAAGGGTTTTGATTTTATGGCGATTAGATACGCATGCACGTTTTAATCGATAAAGTATAGTCAAATAGGTTTTACACCATCCAAGATGCTTCAAGATCAAGGCAGCGTTTTTCTTGTCGCATATTTATGTGTTAACATTTTCCACCAGCCAAAAGCTGTGCAAATCCCTTGCTTAAAGCACCATCAAAATGCTATTAATCATACATGGTGCAGGTCGAGTGATTTGAAACTATAAGGTAACCAGGTTCGACTCCTCGAAGGCCGTCAAGTCAATTATTCCTCTTTCCTTGGCGCAGGTACTTCCCGAAGGAAGTATCCAGCCAGCTCCTCGCGTTCTACGTTTTGACAGCATGATGGATGGCCCTATGGCAGTTTACTCAAGTGCACGGAAAAGCAGATGCAATCTCTTGTATATAAACTCGAGCCGGGCGTCAAGGAATTCCGTGTAGAAGGCGAGAAACACAATTTATTGAAATTTTGGAACTGTTCGGGGTGAAAGCAGGACATCTGCGCTATTAAAGGGGTGCGTCAGGCACCGTATATTTGGGAATATCGTACACACAGGATTCGTCTCCTGTGACGTATTGCCGATTTCGAGTTGTAGTCTCACAGACACCGATGAAATCACAACATAGTGTAGAGAATTGAGATAAATAGATTTCAAGAATAACATTTTCCGAAGTTTTCGTAAATTCACTAAAAAGTCCGATGGATAAATGTAATCGTATGCACCTCGTGAATATACCAGAAAAGCAAGCCAGCGAGTTGCAATTAAAAAGTCAACCTGCAGCATGCAGACGCACTGGAAACCGGATATGAAAGTTCCTCTCCGTGCGCGGATCGGCGCGGACCAGTGATCCATCCATCGCGTCGAACAATCTGGTCGACGCCCGCGGCTCTTTTGCCCGCTTTGAAAATATCGAAGCTTTCGTTCGCGGCATAGTACGGCATACGTCCTGACAATCGGGTACTCGCGGAGGAACACTTTTGCAATTCGCGTCGCGCGGTTGTCGCTTGTTGTGACATGAAATCATACAGAGTTGCTCGTGGGAGGAAACAAATCAGCGTGAACGCAAATGCTTTCTGGAGCGATGCACTTCTCACTACTTTGGCTGCGAGTGGCGGGTTTAAGATTTCAACTCTACTGGCCTCACTATTTGGCATGACAAATCGTTGGATTACATAAATACGCTAAGGCGAAAAATAATATGATTCCATTGTTCTTAGTCCTCACATACTTGTACGCCAAAAGACGAGCCCGTCGACAGCCGAGTTTGTCTCTTTATTATTTCCGCGATATTTGGATGCGTATTAAGGAGGCACGCATATATCTCGTGACATCCTGACGTGCCACGAACATTTGCCTATCAGAAGCAGCGCAAGAAATGTCTTTGTCAGACATTACGCTTTGTTTCTGCCGAGGGCCATACGAGATTCCAGCTTACTTCATTTGAATAGAACTTGTTTAGTTCAGAATTCAGTTCTGTTTTGTATTTATCTTCCCACTGCCTGGCTGGCTGGCTGGCTAGATGGCTGGCTGGCTTTGCTGGTATATATGCATGGTCTCCAAAGTCTTCCCTGCTGAATGGACTTTCATATTCTTGAAACACAATAATTAATATTCCCATCGTTGCCTCCGGGTGGTGGGCATCGACGAGCCAGAAGAAGATTATACTCGTGATATTAATAAGCTAGTCTGACATTTGAATGCCTCGGGGAGCGATTCTAATGAACTTCGCAGCAGAGTTCGGACTTGCCGGGACACTTCAAATAATATCACTAAATCCAATATGGCAAAATATTTCGTGAAATCGGATACCGTTCTAGTTGATTATACGTGCGCTTGCGAAAACATCGGCGGTAGAACAAACCCAGAACGATTCGGTTTTAAATTCTTTCCGTGTTTCTAAGCTGTTCAGAACTTTCATTTGCAATCAAAGCTAAGTGGCCCTTTAGATAAATTCCATTTTCCTTAAATTATGTTGAATGAAATAATTTTTAATTCAAAAAAATTCCAATCTCCCTGTCCATATTTTCCTTGTTCGTTTCCCCCAAAGACTTTCATTAAACTAAATAGATTAAACCCCAGTCATATTCAGATCTGTATATAATTTCGACCATACCGAAAGGCTCGATAAAAATTCTTTTAGCAAAATCTCTTCCCTTCCGCCGTAGTAGTCCGAATGCCGAAAGTATCACGCCAATGAATGTACTTATAAAACTACCCCCAGGCCGGACCACATATTTACCCCTTGGATCATAAATCCCCGCGGCTAATAGTGTCATGGGTCGGGGGACTTGGGGGACTGGAGGGGTGGGATGCAACAGGCATCGCGCCGGCGCCGACGTCGGCGAAGAGCGCGATTCGAAGGACCCCAGGGATGCGAGGACGACGTCGTGCCGGGCGCAGAGTGTAGAGTGACTCGACGACCGCCGCGGAAGACGGGACCACGCTGGAACAGGTCGCCGTCGGACTCGACTGCCGTACGTCGCACCACGTCGCCGTTGCACCACGACGCTCGGCGAGACCACGCGCCTTGGGGTGAGTTCCTGGCTTGCCAGCCGGCCGGTCTGCCTCACTCGGCCCGGTCGCCACTTTGCTCCGCTGATTTATTTATGGGATGTTGGCGAGCATGTGACGGGAGGCAAATCGACTGGCTTTATGCTTGCGGGAAAATGTCTTGAAAAGTGAAAGACACTGGGTTGTTGGATTTTGAGACTTGCCACAGAGCTTGACGTTTTTCGAAAGTTTCCGATTAGAACATTTGTCATCCCGTTATTGAAATGTCCAATTACACAATCACTCTTAACCATTAGGGGCTTCTTATAAGCGAGACTGTGGTGGTGTTTCTAATAACTATTTAAGGAGGGAAGTCGCAAATCCTATTTTCGATAAGCAATAACAAAATCAAAGTCCCCCGGCCTGCATTGGAATTAATGTTTTTATCCTACACCCCGCGTGTCATCTAGATTTAACAAAACGCGAAATGAAATAAAAACTGACCTGCAATATCACAGATGAAATTGCGTTTCTTTCGCTGACCTGGATTTGCTTGCACCGAAGAAAATACTTGTTAACAAAATTACTTTTATAATATCTCTCGGTAATAATTGGGAAAAAATACAAATAAAATCTTCGGCGCTTGCATTTGAAACAAAAAGTGTATTAATTTCATACACTTAAGTTTGGTTCAAGGATTTCAACAAGTTCAAATTACCATCTCGCTTCTTTTGAGCGGAAAAAAAGACAATCCGTGGAGATTGTAAGAATGCAATTCTAATCCCGAGAGCAAAGACTCATAACGCGAAACAAAACACTCGACTATCGTATAACTTTCGTACAAATTTAAAACTTAATGGCATTAAGATTAAAAGTTTAGAGCAGAGAAAATCCAAAGAAAGAAACCAAAAAAATCGGTTTGCAAAGGCGTCGTTTTGAAGACAACGAATGAAATAAAATCGTTTCCATGTTGAGCAGAAGTGTATGCCGACGTAAACAAAGGCTTATTAGGCTGCTCGTTTGAATTCTGGGTGGTTATACGTCTGGCCAGGAATTGATCGTTCTGATGTGTCAATAGCACGATAATCCAAGCTGGCGTTACTCAATAATACAAAACGCAGGAACCATCCGTAAAAACCCATTACAGCCAACAAACTGTCAATTAATTCGGAAGCTTTTTTACTAGCCCCATTATTCATAAATGTAAATCTATGCAAATTTTAGATTTGATGTCAAAAAGGCATTCAATAAAATACGGTAGGCCTTAAATTTAGCGAAACGGCGACGATTTTAAATCATCTCAAACCAGACCATGCGAGCGATCTAGGTTTGAGGTTTACCATTACTGTAATTAACTTTCTATATGTGCTTGTCAATAAATATCACGGCTCTTTTTAAACTAATCGAATTACCGATTACATCCGGCTGGGAATAAGTTCGGTGCTAACTTTCTGGCGGAACGATCGAGACAGCTCAGCGCTGCATCTGAAGATTATGGGTAATCAAACACAAACGGTGGCAGAGGCGGCGGCGGCGACGGCGGCGTCTTGCAGCGTTTTATAGGGCATGAAGATATCTCCGTGTGCCCTGAGCAAAGCATCCCTAACAGCTTACGCCGGCGTTAAAGCTTTGTAGTGAGTTCTGTACACAGAAATTGCATTGGGCTAATCGGGCTCTGATTGAATGCATTAAGGAGGGATAGCAATCGTCCCATACCTAAGTGTGGATCCTAAATGCTAAGTAGAGTCATGACTTGGTAATAACTATTTGTTTCTGAAAAGTTTAGGAATGGCATCAAAAAATGTACTGGCAGTTATTCAAAAATAAACTATCAACTACTGACACGGATAGCATGTAAAAAGTACTTTTTTGTTACATCGAAGAAGGCAGAAATATCGTGGATCATCACCTTATTTTTCAAACATAATTAATTAGCTCTCGGAAAGCTAATTTATCTCGACTCTGTTGCTTTAATTAAGTGTCAGCTTAGACCAGACCAAACTTAAAATACACATCGCGTTACATTGCACTGCGCTTCGCGCGCGGACGACGTCGATTTTTGAGAGGAGATTCTCAAATCTTGCCGTGAAAATCGGATCGCCATTTTCAAGGATATTGCGAAGATCCCGCTTCAAGCCTGCACAGCTATATTTTGTAAAACGTAGCACATGAAAACAAATAGTAATGAAATATGTTTAACATTACTATAATTATAAACTCAGAGATATCAGTCTGGCCGAGGACTCGAATCCCGGAGTGCCTCTATAGTTCTGAGCTCAACAACAATCCTAAGAGAGCGACATTTTTCATCCACTATTGCTTTCAATGATTTTATGTAAATATGAAAAAAAACGCGTTCAGCATTACTTTGTTTGAATGCATACCAAAAAGCCATGTTATAACGAAAAGACACGACTGCACTGTTCTGATAATACGTGCGTTTTTGAAAAAACTGAAGTACCTATTGTATTTCCAAGAGACTCTTCAGATAAATATACTCAAAACACTTAAAGCAATCGCGTTAAAACCGAGTGACATCATTTGAATTGAAAAAGGTTCCCCCATTTCCTTGCTCTAACACGCTTGGGCACGCGTGCTTTGAAAGGCGTGCTGTGAAAGGCGTACTGAGCAAAACGTGCACTGCACCCCGTGCTTTGCAAGTTGCATCGCCTGCATTACGAAGCGCCGCGCCCAGTGTTCCGTCCAGCCCTAATGCAGTGCATTTCAGCGCCGACCGCCGAAGGGTGTCAGGCGGCTCATGACGGCTTTCATGTTAAGTGTTTTTGTCCTCATGTGTAATGCCTATTCGATAGTACTTTATGTGTTGTCCCATTGATTGTTGCTAATGATTGTTTCATAACGGCCAGTCCGGAGTCGCATGTTTGCCGCGGTGGAGGGAGAACTCGACGTCATGTGCTATTAACGGGTGATTTTCAATTTTCACACAAGAGAGAAAAAAGACAGATATCGTGTACACTAGTTTGGTTCGGGCACGGGACAGTTTTGTGTGTACAAATTCGTCCGTTTTAGTACGTGGCGCGCTCTCGCAGCCCGTGGCTATTGGATGGATTATTTTTGTTATTGGAGCATTTGGCTAATTGGAAAAGTGAACACAATTGCGAAATAGTCAACGATTATAGCTCAAGGTTTATGGTATTTATACATACTAAGCACGTAGCGAATTTCATTTAGTAAACATCATTGGGAAATTTATTGCGAACAACTTATGTAATTAAATTTTTGAGACTCATATCTCCTGACTAATTTCAGCACTATAGTTTAAAAAAAACTGTTTTTAAAAACGTATGTAATATTATAATCTTCA
>QKMV01004544.1:0-10064 GCA_003287335.1 Lednia tumana | reverse complement strand
GCGTCGGTGAATGATAGGGTGATGATGAGGGTGATGATGAACCTAACAGGGAAGAGGGGAAACCCGGTGCCGGCACGGAGCCTACTTCTGTCGAAAAGCACCAAGGGGACCACCGCTTAACGTCCCTTCTGAAGGACAGGACAACACGAACAGCATGGGATTCTTCCACTAATCCGTGCTGTCGAGAGGTTGATGGCAAGGCGAGTGAAGCTGCTGCACTAACTTCAAACCCTCCAGCCTCTCTCCCAAACAGAAATGGACCTTGGTATGAATGGTCACTCATCCAACCTTTGGTCCAACGCAATGTTGCTTAACTTCAGGGATCTCACGAGAACCGGTGTATCCAACATGCCAAACCGTTCGGTTAACAGCATCTTGAAAATTATCCTCACATGAAAAGCCTTCCTTCAATTTGATTCCGTAACAAAATAATAATTACAGACCGGCCGTAACCAATCAAATATCAGCCAGTTAAAAAACTTTGGGTCAAGTTTGGTTAGCCAAGTGGAATAGAGCATTGTTAGAAAGAAATTACCCGCCAACAGAGGCAACGCATGCTGCTGCTAAATCAACCCACTGTTGTGACATTTTGGTATAAAAGAACACAGCATGCCAGCATGTCTTAGTCCCAAAGGTCGTGGGTTCGCTTTCCCAGAAACCACAACTTTTTGTTTAGCTTTTTCCGGTTGAAGTGTTTTCATCCCCAAATCCATCTTGCCTTAGTGCTTATATATCAAAGGGGCCAGGGTAGGGCAGATGAAAATGATAACACCACTTTGGCTTTAGCTTTCTACGTGCACGTGTGCTGGCTAACAATTTCTGCGTGGGGGTTATTCTCATTTATGACAGACATAGTGTGACGGTTCACACAAAGTATTTATTCAATCCTGATTGACAGCCTGACCTGATCTAAACTCCGTTAGAGGTTGAGAGTGCAGCGGAAAATGTGCTCATTAAAGGAGGTATCCCGTGGACATTTTGAATAATCTATCAATCACTAGAGGGTACGTGGTGTGAGAGGGTCTGTAGTGAGTCTAATGGCTCATAGGAAGGTTGCGGCTTGTCATCTGTGGAAAGGTTTGAAGAATGTAACGGGTAAGTAAATATTTCAACGAATGAAGAATTCACACCACAAATCCTCAAGTGATTGACAGCCTATTCGAAAAGCTCACAGGATACCTCCCTGGACCAGCACATTTGCCAATGCTCTCTCAATCCGAACGGAGTTAAGAGAAGAATGAGGGGTAACTTAACACTGTCAAGTTATCTGTAATCGGTATCACACAATCAATAATAATGTATTGTAATATACATATAATAATATGTACATCCAAATAGGCAAACTGATAGAAAGTAGCTTCATGAAATGAATTTGGTAGTCACTGTTCACTTGCCAGCTTTTAAGTTGTCTGTGATATAATCTGAGGGTAGGAAGTGAGCTGAGCACACGATGCTTGTTGGTGTAGGTGTCCAGTTTTCACGCCTTATCGCGTTGACCCACTCTTTCTGTAGATTAATATTTTTGGGGAAGCAGTGACCACCATCAGATCTGCACTTTCTGACACAGCACTTGGTCATTTTCAGTCAGTGTCAAAACAACCAAACTATAACCAAACTTCTTCATCGCTCGGATCGATTCAACCACAATTGGCCAATGACGCGTTCCCGTTTTGGCGCAATGGCTGGATGGTAGTTCAAATCAAGTACGTGACTAGAAGTATTTATATTTACCGTCTCAACTAATTGAATTTATAAGTTAGTTTGCACAGGGTTTTGGCCCTAGAAACAACAATATCGCATGTAATGTGTAGCTCTTGCAAAACTTACATAGCATTCCCGTGGGTTCCCGAAGACACTTTCTATTAAAATACACAAGCTGTTCCAGAGACTGGGAGTAAATATCACCATAGAAAAAAGGTTACCTTTTTTCTATGATATCACTCCTTTTCATAGTCCATCGTCGTTGCATAATATTTTAGTATCCACGCAGTGAACCAAATGATCTTTTACTCGTTTGTTGTTGTTGTAAGTTGGGGTGGGTAGGAGGATTGATACACAAGAGGTTTGATACATAGGCAACTGGCATCAGGATGTTTCCTAATAAATAAATACATGATGGGACATGAAGGCATTGATAGTGTTATGCAGGTATTTTATGCAAATATCTAATCACATGTCACATAATATGGCATTGTATGATGGGGAATTTTCAAACATTCATTCAAGTTCTGAAGAATATTAAATCACTTCAAAAATATCTTCTTACTCGTGGAGTTGAACCCCAAACCTTTTGCTAACATTCACCTTGCTTAGCTCAGTGGTAGAGCAGTTGCGATCTGAGCAAAACGTCCGGGGTTTGAGTCCTCGAGTAGGCAAGTATTTTAAAAGTGATTTTAATAACCTTCAAATTAATACTAGGCCTTTATTTGGCTTTCAATTTGTTCTCCGTGTACATTTAGGCTGTTTGACTTCAAAAACAAGTCTTTGCAGGTACCTTCGTTATCAGGGATGAGCGTAGGTAGCATGAGACTTTAATTTGACAACTCTTGGAAAAAGCACATTGTTTTTTTCTCTTTTTGTGTTTGTTCGCACAATGCTGGCAAAACGCCGGTGAAACGATTTCAAGTAAACCTCAAGTAACCTCCAAATTCTCTGAACGTAGATCTGAATCCCTTTAAAGCCTAATGCATGAAACAGTTTTCCAAAAAGGTACGTTTCTGTACATTTTTGCTATGTATCAACTTTTTTGCCTGTCTGGTTGGTGGCTGTAGGCCACAAGGCTCTGTCAGTTTCAAGGAAGGCGATTTGTTTGCAATGGGGAAATATGCTTGTTAGCTTCGATGTAGTGGGTTTATTCAGTAACTTACCCATACAAGGGAACTAATGTGATTTTGAAGACAGGGGAAGGAAAATTTGAGTACGGATTCATTGGGTAAGGGTAGCCAGAGATTGTATTTTTGTACATTTTTGTGATTTTAATTACATGAGCTGATTTCAATCCTTGTTCTGCCTGGAGACTTTAAAGATTGGGTAAAGAGAGTTGAATGAATCTTTCAAGTTATCAGTGAACAGTGCGAATCTCTGTGCACATTTGAGCGCAATGGATTTTTATTTGAATGTTTCAGTTACAATAATTGATCCTTTTTCCAGTCTGCAGGCCACAATGGACAACTAGTGATAAAGGAATTCCAGAGTCAATCAACGTTGGGGGACAATGCTTTTCTTATGGTGTTAAAAATTCCCCAATGTTGATCGCCTCTGGAACGCTAGTGGTCCATTCTGGACCAAATTTGATAAAACTTTCCGGATAAGTTTCTAATGATTTCTGCCAGAAGTTTTTCAAATTTCTTGTCATTTAATAGTGTACAACCTCATCAATCATCAAATTGCCTTGAAGCAGGATTGGTTAATCCTTGGAAATCTTTATTATTTGACAGCTCTGCGTTGAATTGTTTTTCTTTCTGACATTCTTTTTACAAAACTCGCACACCTGTGATTATTTTCATTTTAGTAGCTAAAGAAATCTTGAAGCCTACACAAGTGTCACTAATTAATTATGTCGCTCTTTTTATTGTTGTTTTAGAATACTTTGATGTGGAGTGAAATTGACATAATATGTTATAAAGGTAACGTGAATGATTATAATGAGGCCACTGCAGGCAGCTAGCAAAAAGTCACTTGCCATGTACAACAAAATATTTGTTGGTTATTTCTTTCTTTTAGGGATGTTAGTATATTGAAGTTAGAAAGAAATACTACGCTAATTCCACAATGGGTGTGTTGAAAGCCCAAGTTGAATTGAATAATATTAAGCCAGCAACTCTTTTCCTGGGATGGTTAGTGAAATGAATCAACCCAGGGTAAGATTAGCGATGAGTTCACCCGTGTCTCCAGAACTAGCAATATTTGCTTGGGCGTCCTGGGACAAAGGCTAGCTCTGAGTAGTGCAGAACTGAAACCAAAGTGATGACACGTGTCATTAGCTTGCATCATATGAACACGATAGAATCAAGTTCACTGCAAGGAAGTAGAAGAGAATAGAAGCGTGGCGTAGCCTTCTTCGATGCGTTACGTTGGATTAGGAAGGAAGATGGCACAGGCTAGGCTTGCAGGCAGGTTTATAACGACACCAGGGACAATATCAGCTAGCTCGACTGACTGGGATGACAAAGAAACACAAGGGTCATGTTCAAACAGAATGGATAATATGTAAATAAGGGGCTAGCGAAACGAGAAGGAAGGAGAGTTAGACTGTGAGCTAGATGCCATGAAGATACAAGAATCTTGTCAAGATAGTTGAGAAAAGTGGCTGCATGACAGGAGAAGGATGAAATTTGGTCTGTAGCAATTTTACCTTTTGTGCTCAAGATGAAACAGACAAAATCAAGAAAAAATAACAAGGTTCCAAGACAGCAGAAAAGTAAATACTTGGATTAGACCGATAAAGACAAGGTTCCGTTAGAATGTAGTGGGGTTTATGAAGTTAGTTGTGAATCTGGAAAAGTGCATGGAGCTATATAGGAGAGACAGGAAGGAAAAGCAGTACAATTGGCCTAGCTCAGCACGAAAGACTTAACAGATAAGCAAAAAAGGCAGAAAGTTTGGGCGTAATTAGCAAAGATACCTAATCCAATCAGCTTGTGCTGAGGAAGATATTTTACACCGCAACATAATCATAGAAAATGTTAGGGTCTTACGCCAGGATGATAGGAAGCTCACACGTAATGTCAGGGAAGCAATGGAAATTAGGAAAAAACGTACTAATTTTAATAGGGATCATAGTTTTCAGCTTAATAAGGCTTGGGTCACAGTTTGATGACAGAAGGATGAAATTGAAGAACTCGTAGAAGAATTTAGATAGCCTGAAATTGTTTTTCAGAGCGTCTGAGTTATAGGTGTAATTGAGAGATATATTATAGCATTCAATAGATAGATATAATTAAATAGCTTAAGGCTTAGATGGATTAGAATATTATTTTATGATTTTAAGAGTTTAGCTGATTTTCTATTCAGATGCAGAGCCCATTTTTACTTGTTTGTTTTTGTTCAGATAATATTTAGAAGGCAATTGGCTAGATTTTTTTAAATTTCTTAGTGATATGTTCACGTGGTCGAATTCTTTTGTTTGGAACCATTTTTCCCTGATGAAGTAAAAAGTGAACTTGACAAAACATTAGGAGTTTACCTAAATGGATTTCTGAACATTCAACCTAAGATTCAACCCAGTATGTAATCAGTTTGTTTTCTTTTTGTCAGGAAATTAGGCAACGCTAGGGCTATGCGACTCAAAAATGCACTGGTGTAAGAACTAAAATTCAACTAAAACAGCATCACAACTAAGTTTCAATAAGTTGAAAAAGTTTACTTGGAGTAGAGCTAGTAGAAGTAGTAGCTGTTGAGTAGTAGTTTAGTTTAGTTTAGTTTTGTTGGAATAAGTTTCAATAAATTCCATTTTCAATTTTCAAGTTTCACCCCGTGCACCGCACCCGTCAAAAACTGAATTTTCTTGCTATTCTTAATGCGGGCGATGCTTGGAATTGATTGGGGATTAAAACGATCTAACTGTTGATGGTTTTTAAATACTTCCCTAGTTTGTAAGAAATTGCCGTTTTTGGGCTGAAAAAGTGGCTCTAGCACTGGATCCACGTTAAATTACAATACAAAATAAGGGTTGGTTTAGTCCAAAGATTTTATAATGGTTTGGCCTTATAAAATGTTTTGTGAGCCGGCCCATGAAACATAGTTATGTCCAAGGTTATTCTACTGAATTATCATGCCTTTTATCCAGCACAGATAAAACGTTTTGAATTTTGAACAAGTATCATACAGAAAACAAATTCAAGCCATCCTTTTGTGTGTTGGGAAATAAATATCTCAAATAACCAAGTTAAAAATGCCGCCGTAAATGGCAGCTGATTCAAAACGTTAGCGTCAAACTCCCTAAAAAGTTTAAGTGCAGAGATACATTATGGAAAGCGAAGATACGAAAAAAGACGAAGATCGTAGATTTAAGATCAAAGGTTCTCCTATTTACTACAATCTTTGGTTCTGCCAATTGACAGTTTTTGTACTGAAATCAACAAAATTGCATTTTTTGCATTGTGAACCATGCTAACCTCACTTCTCTTATTCTTTTAGCTGGAATTTTCTTAGCATCTGTCACCGGAATGTCCGCAGTGATAGGGTTCGGAATGACCGTTGCCTCTGTTAAGAAGCAAGATCCAGAACATTTCAGCAAGGGCCTAGCTGGAAGCTTAGAGATGCGAGAAACTGGAGCTCAGTTAGCTGCACGAGCGCTGAAGTGGGGTACAATCTATGCTTTCCTGGGCTGCGGCTTCATTGGCTTTTCCATTTGGAAACTTTCGGGTGCCAAAGACGTGAGTGTATGATTTGCACATCAAGACTAATCTTTTGTTCTTTGTTCTTTAGCAGCCGGAAACCTATGGCCTCCTATGGATGGATACAGTTTCTATTTTATACACAGCAATCACTTCAAGTAATTGATGTATGACAATTACCATTCACTGTATGTTTCTAGATGAACGAATTCAAGACCAAAATGGGCTCAATACTACCAAGGATAACCAAAAATGATCCACCGCAAGGAAGGACTGAATTCGAAGGATTAAACGATTTATTGAACTATCTCTTTGAGGATAAGACTGTAAAATAGGTCTACAATATAAGTGTCCAAACTCTGTCAAGCAACTAATGGTGAATAGTTTGTCAGAAGGGCTAAGCTAGCTAGGCTAGTGCCTTGAATGTATATTTTCTGTCAATATTTATTTTATAAATACTGTTATTGTTTTTATCTTAAAAAATGTTTTTAATTTAAATCTGGTACATAAATTTCAGCTTAGGTAGCTGATATCAACGTAGTACCTACCTACCATTAAAATATGAAACTGAGATTAATGAGGACATAAAAGTGGCAGCCTCTTCTGTGTCCATAAGAGGAACGAATGCTGCCCTATGTGGGAGACGTGATGCAGTACGCCAACCTTCCAGTGGTGATCCATTAGCCCGAAATGCGTTGCCTGAGGGATCAATCTCTTCACGTCTTCCCATACATGCCGCAACCATTCAGCGTCTTTATGAGGTAGCGCAGCGTAACTCGGGCTCTTCGAGTAATCAGTTGTTTCCACTCAAGCTGCTCCACCAATTGGCTGACGCAGTTTTTGCTGAAGATCTGCAGGTGCGTTGCTAGCACCTGCAGATCTTGCTGATGAATATTTGAGCTGTATCACCCTGCCTCATTATAGATGCCGCCATCTATTGTTCTTAGGTATGCTTGCAGAAGATCCCATTCACTGGCAGTATTCCGGCTGAAGAAGAACAAAGAAAATGTAGGCTTGGGATTTTGTGTCCAGCCTTGTCATAATAAATACAAGTTTCTCACTGCTGTTGCAACTGTATTCTAGATGGCAGGTTGAGCCAGTGGTCGATTGATGCCATGGGAGCCAGTAGGCTGACATGCTAAGACTCCCCTCCCCTATGGACTGGGACTGGGAGAAATTGCCTAAACTCTGTATAAAAAATGTTCTTTCAATAAATAACCATTTTTGGATGAGTGTAGCGAGCAAAGCAAGCGTAGCGAAGACTTCAACTAAACTTACCGTAGAAAAAGTATGTTTTGTTGTTTTTTTCTGTGTTTGCGTTCTGCAGGTCAGCGCCTAAACAATTGGCCTAAAATTTCCAGCGAACCTTCAGTTTCTCTCAACAACAACAGGTGCTAACTTTTTTCAGTGCAATCCATAAAATATTTTCCCTGGAATTCGCATAAAATGTCCATTTTATATCGTTTATTTTATATTATAAATATTGTATCGACTTTTTTGTCAATTAGTTTGCTGTCTGTGTGACAAACGGCAGCGTCAACTTCAGTGAAACTTGCAGGATAACTTTGTGGGGAGTCAACGTAGGTCTGATATAAATTTAAGCGCAATCGGTTTTAGTTGTTTTCGTGAAAATCGCGGTTTTGTGGTATTTCTAGAGTTCATGGAACTTTGTCACACTCTCCAGGCCAGAGTCTGCATTCTATTGGATGTAACTTTCCAACGACTTTTAATACGTTTCAACAATGATTGTACGCAATTTTGACTTTTGAGTGTGATCTGAGCTAGGGCTTCGCTTTAACGCTAAACGCGTTGCTGGACGAGCGTAGTTTTTCTTACAAAACTTTAAAAGATAAATACCCTTTGAGAAATCAGAAAATAAAAACAAATTTTGTCTCTGTTAATGACAAGTAGTTTTTTCCGGTCGCCTAGTTTTTTCTCCAACAATGTGACTGGTTGCTATGACACGCATTCAACTGGTGTAGGCAAGGAACGGGAAATTGTTATTTAAGAAAGTCTACAAAATATTAAATTTAAAGAGACAAACGTTTCATATTACGCCCAAAATTTGATCCAGTCTTTGTTGAAACATATTAAACGTCATTGGAAAGTTCACCAATCACAATGCAGACTTGGCCTGGAGAGTGTGACAAAGTTCCATAAACTCTAGAAATACCACAAAAACGCCATTTCCAAGAAAACAAATGAACTGATCACGCTCTAAGCTGAATCACACCTACGCTGACAGCTCACAAAGATATCCTGCAAGTTTCATTGCAAAGACCGCAACCAAATTGCCGAAAAAGGAGATAAAATTTTGAAAAATTTACTGAAAAGAAAATTTCAGGAAAAACGTCTTATGGATTGCATAAAAAATTAAGCAGGTCTAAGTACAGAGAAAACAAAGGTTCTCTGACATTTTCATTGAAATTGGTTCAGGCGTTTGGCCTGTAGATCGCAAACAAACACACAGAAAAACAGAAAAAAGCACAACATGCTTTTTTCTACGATAGGTTAAATTGAAGTCTACTCTCCGCTCGCTATGCTCATCCAAACAATGTCTCTTTAATTAAATATTTTGTAGGCTTCTTGAATCAGAATTTCCCGTTTCTTGGCTATACTAGTTGAATGCGTGTTTCATAGCAACCAGTCAGATTGTTGAAGAAAAAGAACTGAGCGACTGGAAACAAAGCCACTTGTCAATTACAGAGGCAATTAAATCGTTTTCATTTGCTTATTTTTTAAAGGGAATTTATCTGTTGAAGTGTTGTAAGAAATACCACGCTCATCCAGCAACGCGTTCATATCAGACACTAAGGTATGAGAGGGAACTGGAAGTTGAACTAACTTTTTTGTAGCGAGTCTTTCACCTTCTCTGCTGGTCTGGTATTTGTTTCCAATAATAATCAAGTGTTTGGAGTGAGTGTATCGGACATGATTGTACTTTGCTTGTTACGTTGTGCGGATAGGTAAGGTATGTCAATGTCAGATGAATGATTCCTTTAATCGATCATGTATTTTTAATAGATCGCACCGTGACTAGATTTAGTTGACACGAGCATCAAGATGTTAGCGAATAATATCCGTGTGAAGTCATTTGTTTGTCAATCATTTCACAGCTTCTTGCACCTTTTCGATCAACATTTATTGGCATTCGCAAGTAGGTGCGATTTTATCCTTCGTGGAACAAAACATATCCAATCCTGGAAACCAGCTAGGATGTTATGATAGAGCAATTTACTGACGTCATCCAAATGAGTTTGTACTTTTTAAAGCCCATCCGTCTCGCAAGTTTTTATGAGATGATTACTAAAGCAATTACTGCCAGCTGTACTTATAGAAACATTTAATTTTTCAACACTTCTTAGGCAATTAGTATATTGCAATGATTAAAATCACGCGTCAAAGGTAGAAGAAGTTGCTGAGAGTAAAATAAATGACAGAGAGAGATAATCTTGGTGATTGCAAATCAAATGGTCTGGTAATCGAATTTATGCAAATATTCAAACAGCTAAGGTGATGACGGCATACTATCCTAGCGATTACGTAACACGAACATCAGGACCATTAAGTTCTTATTTTAAGAATATTAAAATCACTTCAAAAATATCTGCTTACTCGAGGACTTGAGCCCCGGACCTTTTGCTTAGTTTTGGTTAGAGTGTAATGCAGTACAGCATTGCTTGTTCTGGTGCGATCTTTGAAACATGTCAAAGCCACTTAGATCAA
>QKMV01004543.1:0-10064 GCA_003287335.1 Lednia tumana | reverse complement strand
CAAAAACACAGCCTATTGTCAAAATAGACAGTAGAATCCATGTATATAAGGCAGTGGAACAAAGCCAAAGGATATCAGTCAATTCAGTCGAATCCGTCAAGTCAGTCGTGAAGTCAGTCGTGTTCAGTCTCTCCTAGTTTACCTATCCTTCATCCTTGTTAAAGTCTTGACACTACCGGGTGCCTACTTTACATCCTCCAAAATCCCCTCTCTCTAATTTCTCTTTTACCATACCAACAACCAGCCGTCTTTCAAGTGTATAACATTTTGCCTTCGTTCCACTTGTCAGCTAAAGTTATCTATACCCATTCAATTCAGTGTTATTTTACTGTATCGTCAGAGTGTTTTTCCAAATACAAGGTAACTATTTATTCCAAACTGATCGAGGGAATCATCTAAAATATCCAATCCCAGTCTCACTACAAGATCCCCACAAACTCCTCCGTCAACACCGCTCATACTTCATTCTCATCACCCTTTCAATCGAAGCCATTGGCTTCTGGTGGCAGCTATCGTTACCCTAATATTCACTACTCTACATCACCCTCCACGCAAGGGCGCTTCATTACACCAGCATGGATGGATGCTTTCCTTCCTTCCAAACACCATCGTTCAGTCATGATGCACACTTTGTACAGTTAACAGTAGGTAGGTACATCACTATATGGGGAACATATTGCTTGCATTCTTGAGCTTTCTATTGTAGTTATTATGGACTGAAAAGAGTTACTTTGATGTGGTTATTGCTACTCGGTAGCCTAGCGGTTAATGTGGCTCCAATGGCAAGAGACCACTTTTGGAAATGCCAATTAGAAGCTAAGAACCTTTTCCTGAGACAATTAAAATTTGATTCCCAGGCATTTCGTATTCCGACACAATTATCTTGACTGTTGATTAACTTTGGAGATGTTTATTTGGAAAGACAACTATTCCTACTATCCCACAACTATTCCAACTATCCCTGTCCAGATAAAGAATTGCAGTTAGTTCTGAAACGGCCAGGATTGATCGTACCTGCACGACAGAATCTTGTCGCTGTAGCACCGATTCAGGCGCAAAGCCTGCACTTCATTGTCGGCGACGACGACGAGTCGGCCTTCGGGAAGCGCGGCGTCGCGCACTACCTTGAGAGTCCGCACCGGGACGTGTGTGCTGAACACTTGGATCTCCTCGATCACGACAGGGCTCACGCGCTGAGTCGTGTCGGCAGAATCGGCGTTCACAGCCTTGATCACCTTGCCGTTATCAGTGCCGATGTAGAGGACGTCGTACGCTTTGCCACCTGGCGTTTTGATCTGGGGGTCCACAGCGATCTGGGTGAAGCGGTAGCTGAAACACGGTTGGAAAGTGGTTTGATTAGAACTCTGCAAGGTAAAAACGTTTTGTTTTGTGCGGAAAGACCACACAAGGTCCAAGGCTGTCTAGCAGCCTGACTGGAGGGGTGAGGATTGGGAAAGGGAGCAGCTAAGGAGATGACCATGCCTTTTTAGGGGAGAAACTATCGTACAGAATTTGCCGGGAACGGTTGTGAAAATCACAGAAAACCACAAACTGCCTGGGACACCAGGAGCAAACTGGGGACCTCCTGATAGCAAAGGAAGATGTGCTAGCATTAAATTTCACTACCCTATTTTCTTGTTCAATTTGAAAAACTCACTGGAAGCTGGTGCGGATGACGATCGGCTGTCCAAAGAACGACGGCACCGATTCATCCATCAACGAATGCGTCTTGATGAAGTTCAGCGTCAGGTCGGGCAGCGTTCTCGAGTCGTTGACGCACTGGCCTGGCCGTGGGTCCGGCACCTTCATACTCTGCACGGGCAGCCAGTTGGAGTTGAGCTGCGTCTGCTCCTTCACGTTGGAATGGACAAAAAACTGTTATTTTTTTCTGATATTGCGACCTGGCATTATTGATATCATGAAAAATGTACAAACATAATGAACACTAAGTTTAAAGCCAATGAAAAAGATATCACATCATATGCTGCTAATTTGGGAATTAACTATCCGAATGTTGAGAAATGAGGCTTTCTGGATTCTGACGTGTTAGATAGAAGGGATGCAAACAAAAATACGTGCACCCAAACCAGGATAGGAGCCTGAGACAGGCGCACATTTTCCCGCTTTTCCTTCTCTAATGAAAATGGTTTTTGAAATACTTTCTAAAATTGAATATTTTTAGTATTTACGCTGAATTTTAGTTACATTAACATTTTTTGTTGCTATTATTGCAATGTCAACATAAGCATCAACATATCATACCATACCGATTTAGCCTTTGTTTATATATTATGTTTTGGAGGACTCTACCTTGAAGTTGCCCTCGAATGTGTCGGCGATGTCTTGGAGGGAGAAAGCGCAGACGGCAGAGCCACTGATGCTGTTGGGAGGTGTTGTGAATACGCCGTATATGAGCTGTGCCGTGGAAGAGCCGTACGTACCCTCGATGAGTTCTGTAGTTGACTCTGCAGGAATGGAAATATTGGTTACCTTGTTGGTTTGGAGTGGTTCCCAAAGTTATTGAATTTGCTTGAGCTTGTAAAAGCAAACGTTCTTTAATTGGATTTTTACGAGGCAGATATTGATTTTCTGAAACAAAGCGTGCAAAGCCAATTACTAACTAGTTGGTTACAGAGAAATTTCATTTTTGCAGCCGTTATGGAACTAGCCTTTCCTTGGATACCTGCGCGGTTCTTAATTAATACAATAAAATTGCATCTCCGTCCTCAGTGCCTGATCTCATTTTTTGATTACGGGAATTGTTAAGTACAAAACTTCAGTACGTAATTTGATAATTGCATCTGGCAAAAAAAGTTAGCAACATCTGAGAATAATTGAGTTTGTTTGCATATTTCTGGTTGTTTCAACTGCGTCTCAATGCAAACCTCGACTTTCATTCTCAAACTCACTTATCCTAATTAGAAGTCTATTAAGTTACCGGCTCTAATCCAATTAGTAATGGATTTCCATATTCTTCAATATTTCCTCAAAACGTCTAGCTGTTCGAGTTTAGCAGAACCTTAAGCAAGCACTGTCTAAAAGCAGAAACCAATCAAGAATTCTCGCTAATAATTCGACAAATTAATTGAAAAATTATTGATCACCCTTCTCAGCCCCGGGTGTGAGGTGTTCACATTTCAGGGCGTGGTAGGAAATGGTAGAGTATTCCCAGGGGGAGGGAAAATTATAACAATAACTTACGTATTTCATTAAAGTAGAAGGGAAAGTCGCCCTGCACCGAACAATTGAGCCGCGACTTCAGGAAAGATGTCCACCTATTTCTGAATCGATGAGGACCTCCCCGATCGTACTTGCAAACACGCGCCACTCGCGAGTACACGGACTGAAAGAACACAGCAAACATCTCACAGTGAAAACCAAATTACAAACATTATCACTTAGCATTGCTAATTGCGACTCTGCGAACGTGCTAACGCTATATATGCAAAGACAATATTCTATTCTGCTAGGAGACATTGTGAGAAGTTCGCTGAAAGCTTGTCAATTTGTGCTTGCCCATTCGTGTTAGTTTCAGTTTAATAACAACTTTCCTTACCCTTGAATGAATAGATAATCCCCAAATCCAAAAGCAAAAAAAAAATCCCGCAAATGTGATCGGCGTATGACATGGTGAGAACAATTGAATCCTAGGAGTACCTCTTAACTTAAGAGTTAAGCAAAGTTATAAAACCGGCCATTACGTACAGGTATGTGAAAAAGGTTGCAAGTCTTATATAGAAAGGAATGCTGTCTGCGAATCTTAATGCTGACGCCATCATCTTAGCGTATGCTTCAAGCGTAGAGCTGAATAAAGAGAATGAATACGTAATGACTGTTTGAGACTATTTTAATGGTGAATACATAAAGCTTCGTATTTCATGCGATCAGAGAAGAAATGAGATTTGTCCGGGAATAGAAATATGTTATCATTAGAAGTAAGAGTGAGTCTACAATCACAAACAGTTGCAGAATCCAGCCCATAATGGAACGATAAAGCTGCAGAAGATCCAGAAAGACAGAAGAGAACAGATTGTCAATTAGAAGATAAGCGAGAATGCTGGAGAGAGAACAGTAGAAAGGATTCCAAGCGTGATGCTGAGAAACAGTTTAAAAGAGAATGAAGGAAAAATAAACAATTATACCGGATGAGAAAGAAGCGAGAGAGAAAAATCGTGAATTACAATAAACTGAACAGAGATGTGAAAGGTGATTTTAGAATTTAGAGGTGAATGAGACCCCAGCGATATTTTCGAGAACCTAAAATCCAGAAACGGCGCATGGGGGAAACGGGGAAAGTGATAATGGCGAAAGGCCAGCTGCTGAATAATCATGCCATCTGCGAGCGCGGAAAATTATGATACCCCCCAGCTCAGGTCTACCGCGGATATCTTATAGAATATTCCTGCTAAGTGATATCTCAATCTCTCATAACGTTCCGATAACCGCCTTTCGGTGCTTAGGTTCAGCATTGATCTGGTATTTTACACACACACGACTCGTATAGAAAATGGCATTGGTATGTCACGTATGATCTGATCGCCATTGCGCAAAAGCATTATCTGAAATCGGTTTCTGTTACAGTAAACCACACGGTTGCAATCAGAATACGTAATTGCATCCATCCCATAACAAGCATTCTCGGCCACGAACTGCACCCCGCATTAACGAGCTTTTTGAGTTACAAGGGGTAAAGCTAAGTAGATGCACATATTGTTTTAAGTGCAGCTTTTTGCTAGCCCTCGACTAGGAGGGAGTGTGTGAATGAATACTTCAAAGAAAAAGTCGACTAAATTACGAAAACACAGATGAACAACAAGTTCTCTTTCCTAATTCAGATGCTGGTTTTGCGTAGCAAGTCTCTAATTCCCTCCGGTTTTCCAGACTTCTTTTGTCACGTTGAGCTGAGTCGAGCTTAATCAGCAGCAAGTTCACATAAAATACGTTAGTTTTCCTTCTCTTTTGCACTGAGGGATTTAATTACAGCAAGGAGACGAAATAGAGTCCACGCTTGCAAATAGTACCATCGCAAGTGGCAGCATAAGTTATAGCTCTATTTATTACTTTATTATATCACATATACACAGAGCAGCTCTCCTACTTTATATTTGTTGCGTTAAAAATCCACTCATTTATTCTGAAATAAATCTTGAGTATAATTAGCGAAGGTATATGGGCTTTTTTCTCGCAAATGGGCACGGGGAATATACATTCTTCGAGACACTGAAGAGCGAACGCCACAGAAAGCAGGCAATTAAGACGGATTTTTCCCAGTAAAAGCATTTTGTTTCCGTATGCTACGTGAGCAAATACTCATTGGTATGAACTGTTGCGCCAGTGTTCATGATATTCACTGAAATTGGATCGAGCAAGTTGGCTGGGTGAAATATTTATTGTTGTGTCACGTTCGCGGATATCGAGCTAAATACGCCAGCATCCAAAGCACTCAATTTCATTTAATTCCGATGGCACATTTTTTGTGTCGCGTTTGCCAGTAATTCAATATATTTGTTTCATATACAAGCTTTTGTCATTGCTGCGATGCCTGGGGAAATTACAGCTCTGCCGGTAATGGAATGGTAAGACCTGGCCGCTCAATGCACACCGGCTATTCATTCGAACAGATCAACAATTCATATTTTATACCTTTTCATGATTTCGTCCATTTCGTATCGCACACATCAACAACTTTTTATCAATCACGACAAAAGGATGGCAACCGCCATGGCAGTCTGTTGTGGAAACAATAATGGTTAAAAGAAGAAAGCGACTTTCCTAAGTGAATGGAAAGTTAGAAAGAAACTTTTCTTCCGTCTTACCTTGCCGCAGTTGATGAATTCAACGGCAGTCTCCCGGAAGAAGAAGTAGACAAAGTCACCTTGAGTCATCGAGCTCACAAAGTTTGGAGCTGAAAAGAGCAAAACCCTGATTATTTCTAGCACCCCAATTCTACTCATTATTATCGTCGACGTCGAGTCAAACGGTTTTACAAACATGAAAGACCTCTCGATCTTTGAACGATTTTAATTTTGCTAAACGCTTTCTATAGATTTATGAAAAGTCAGACGAAAAATGGAATGCGAATGGAACGGGAAATCACCGGCAACGTGAATGGTTGAGAAGAGTCTCAAGTATCACGAACCACGCAGGAGGCACGACGCACGACGCACGGGTGCGCTTAGGTGCGTAGCGTCTTTTCGACCGAAAGACCAATCTAATTACTACTAATGATGATGGAATAAGGGTTCGTTGCCAGATACTAGAGCTAGATAGAAATGACTCACCGTTCAAACTCATAGAGTCGTACTGTTCCGTTTGCAGTGGCTCCCGATAGATGATGGGGTCCATACCGGAGAAGTCGGCAACCGTACCAGTATACAGCTCACCATCTGTGCACAAAGATAAATCATAGCTTTATTAAAAAAATAAATCTCTAAACCGCAACGAATAAAGGTCAAGAAAATAAATCGGCCAGTCAGAATCTATAAATGAGAGAGCGAGGGTAAAATAACGATTCGGAAAATGGGATGAAACATGGCACCACCAGCGTGCATACTCATGGTCATGTGTAATCTTGTATACTGTGAAAAGTTGTTCGCAAACAGAAAGTTAAACGAGAAATTTCCATATTATAATAGGGACAATAACAACACAGTACAAGTCTACCACCCATTGTTATCCGCGGTACGAATCTGCTTAATTTAATAAGAAAGAAGTGCAAAGTGGTGTTTGCCCACAACGCGTCCATGCCTAAACCAGGTATAGCGATTCAGTCGCCGTTCATTCGTTGCCTTTCACCGAATTGGACTGCTTCTGTTGTCAAGCAATCTAAGCCGCTTGGAGAGATTAAGGATCACAAAGCGCGTTACGTTTAACGATGATTAATATTACAATTGAAATTAATATCTAAAAAGTATTGCTCGAAGACTTGCGCTTTGTAATAACGATTCGATATTGCATATACGAGGCGATTAAAAATGTAGACGTGCCCTCAAGACACGAGTCAAAGTGCATAACTGAACCGTACCGTACTTCCGTCTCATCTGCATTTTGCATCATATTGCAGATAGTTCCAGTAAAATTATCAAAAGTATGTAAAAATCCCCATGGGAGAAATAATATATTCCACAGTTGCCTCGAGTCATGCTTTTGTGTGTGTGTACCGACTACCGAGACATACGAGGGAAACCTCGACGACTCGTTGAAAATAATAACAGAGACATCCACAAAGCTAAACACAAGGTTGAGTTGAAGTGGGATCGAGAGGGGGAGGGGGGCAAGGGTGGTGTTTTCTCAACAGACTGGATCGGAGTCGCGATCCAGACGTGACAAACTAACGAAATCAATTATATCCTTGGCAGGATCGGGTAGGCACGATTCTTCAGCCCTCGACCTCCTTACATCTTCTATACACACAGAGAGGTGCTCAAATAAATACGAATCTTAAAGGATCACCTAATCTATATCGGCATTGAACGACGGTGACAAACTTTCTGGGGTGCATGAACTGGCAGCGTTCAACTGCCCTTGAATATAGAAGGACGTTATGAAACTAGTGATTTTAAACGGAGGGAGTCTATGGTTACGTTACGTTTTTGAAGTCATTCATGAGATGAACAGTTTTCCAATTCAGAAGATTTGAGTGGGAAAAAGCATTCGTTTTGTACTCTTCTGGACGCAGGGTATATATGGCGGTGTCGGTAAACATGGTTTCTTCCTTCTCTATGATTCTTTAGTTCTCCCCCCACATTTTTTTTCGTACGTTTCATGTTGGCAAGAGCCAAGCGTGAGGAAACGTAATCGCCAACATATCCTTTGGGCCACGCTAAACTACGTCAACATAATCGCCGGCGATAACAGTAAATCATAGTATTCAATAAATCCTAGTATCGCAATCGTACGATCGTGTATAAAATGCAAATTTTTTGCTTAAAACCTTAAACATGTTAAAAAACTGAATAAAACACTATAGCGTGTTCATCGCTTATCCTGGTAGAAAATCGAGACGGGTGAGTTGTTGTAGAAAAATCGCATTACCATCTGCTTAAAAGCTCACATTGGGATGGTGGTGTTGGTGGAAGAGGGGCGAAGGGAAAAGTGGGTAAAAATTAATCAATTGTAGCCAGCTTAGATAGCATCAGCCGATACTAAGTTAATAACCAACAACATTTCTGACCAGAATAAATCGAGTTACTGGTTAGTTGCGTCTGTTACAGAGTAGTGATATTATGTTCGGCGGATAACTCAATCACCGGTTAGCTCGTTTAAACTGGATATTAGTTTAATAAACTCGATTAATTAAGGTCCGAGGAATAATGCAACGGATACGGACATTGAACGTATCGCTCAAGTGGGCTTGGAAACAAATCTTTTCTGGTACGGCAAAGAAAACTGGGCGTTGTGCATTTTGGGTGTCTTACCGACATAGACGGCCGTGCTGTTGTGCTGGGGATCGTAAGGACACAGCGCTTGGCCGGGCTTTTCTTTCTCCATGGTGTAGCCTCCAGTCTGCAAGCAAAACATGCACAATCTGATCAGTTTTCGTATTCAAATAATCTGTTCTTTTCATTGCCTCTCGCATTGCCTACGCGGGTGTGTGTTTGATGCTGAAAAACAGGAAATATAACAGCGAATAGCTGGGAATAAATAAATACAGGCCCAGTTATGAAAGAGAATTGATTTTTCAAACACAATATTGATCTCGTATAAATATTGGTACAGTGTGGTTGTCTAACCATTTTTAACGAACAGAGGCAATGTCTAAAACTGCTACACGCCAGCGGAAGGGGGATGATTATTTCGACACGTCAACATAGTCTAATGTATTGACACATCACCAATAGGAAGTTTCTAGACCAAAAGCGATTAACAAAGTAAGGAGATACGCACGAGTAAACAGATTGTGAACACAAGTATTGTATTCGAGTCTAACAAAAAGGGGGTGGAAGGAAGAAAAAAACTTTAATGAGATGTGACAGAAAGTTAGAAGCGAATAATATTTCAGCAATTTGAAAGTTTTTAGTATATATTCAAATCGAACTAAACTCAAAGCGAACACGAAACGCGTTATTTCGTTAGCTAAAAACAAGTGAGATTTGATACGCGCATCATTAAAATACATAGTAACGACGTAAATTATACGCAGATGATTAGCAAATCATGCATTTGAAGTTCTAGCAATTATGAAGCAAGATTGGTTTTCACATTTTACCCTTACACAGCAAGATCGCAAGACGTAACTTGAAGCTGGATCATTAGTAGAGGTTGATGAATGTCTACAGACTTCAAATCTTCGAATCTTCGGAATACTCGACGAAGATATCAAATGAAATTATGCAAAATACCTACACGAACGTCTTACAAGGTGCTACAAGCTGCATGAATATTCCCTTCGTAGTTATAACTTTTTGTAGCTTGCTGTCTGTACACGTGAATATCAAATGTTTAGGAATTTCTCAGAGCAGATTTCATAAAATTTTCAGTCGAAGATTAACTTCTCCGTTTCGATTAGCGTTTGTTTTAAGCAAATACGCTTTATACACAAATCAAACTAATTTTAATCTCAAGAGTAATAGTTGGTGACATTCCGTCCCAGCTCAATAAAAGCGGAAATAGTAAATACTTCTAAGATCTATTATCTGCTAGGACCATATGTACAAATCTGATATTCGTATCATATTTTCTGATTCACCCTTACCAAGCCCGCTAGCCGAGCTGTAGGTGGTCTCGGGAGGTCCCAGGTTCGATCCTGGTGACCGGCTATGCTGTTAGTGGTTTTCCGTGATTTCCCAAAACCGTTTAAGGCTACATGCTCGGATAATTTCTCCACTAAAAGGGCACGGCCGCCATCTTACCATTTCCGTTCCCATTCCTGGGCCCTCCAGTAAGCTGCCTGAAACTTTGTGGCTTGTATGGTATTTCCGTAAAAAATCATCATAGAAACAAACTAGTGATAGTGTACTAAATGCAATTTTCATTAGATTCCACGCACGGTTCACTGAAATTTGAAACGGCGATAAGTTTGGAATGAAGGAGTTTAAATTACACGTGAAGCAAAGCGCTCATTT
>QKMV01004542.1:0-10065 GCA_003287335.1 Lednia tumana | reverse complement strand
CCCCACCCCACCCCACCCCACGTCAACGTCAACTAATAAAATAAACAGCAGTAGGCGTACAGAAGTGATTCCATCTTTCTGAGTTAGTACTTGAAGCCTGCACTCGAGCACACCATACTCGATAAGTACACTACGTGCTACGTGCTACGTGCTACGTGTTACGTGCTACGTGCGCTGCTGCGTACATATGGGAGGTACGAGCAGCACAAGCACGAAAAATAGATGGATTGTGTGGACAACAGCTCGGCTTTAGTCCCATGGGGAGATTGACACCGCTATCGTTCGACGTAAATGGACTTGATCGTTTGACGAACAATGATTTTCACTCGCTTTTGTCCCGAATTTAATTATTAAAACTGACACCTATGTGCATCAATATTCTACATGTGAAATTACTTCCAATGGTGACCAGTCACACATACTATTCGAGATATGTGTGATGTGAATTGGTCGATAAAGCTTGGCTAGCCGCTCGTTGGTCACTGCGGCCTGGGTGACAAAAATAGTCAATTAGAGAGTGATTAAGTTGTGTTATCTCACAGCTACGTGCTACAAACAGACCGAGTGATCGGAATCGAGTCATGTTTTTTCCACTTCGAATTTTTCTACTTGATTATAATAGCTACGAAAAAGTTAAAAAAAAAATGAACGTGAGATTGGAAACTAGAAAGCACGGGTCACTATAATTGGCGTGTCACAAATTTGCACTCTCGATGTGAGATATGCCAGCCAGCCAGCTAGTCAGCTCAGCATCCAACCTATAGCACCCGGTGCTAACAGCATGTACTTGATTGCTAATTAAGAAACAAACACCGACAGCGATAAATTACCTTTGTTTAACAAAAAAGGTAACAATCAAGTTCTGAATTATCACTGCTGCAAAACGAAATAAATCTCGCTAATTTGTGAGCTGAGAGGAGAATTTTACAGCGCCGCGCATGGAGCCAGGAGTTGGTAATGATCTGACCATGTCATTGTCGGATCGCGGAGCTGTAAGCTTGCACTTGGTGTAACAAAGTGAGAAGTGACATTTGGATCAATTCCAAGATACGAGCTGGTAAGTATTTGTTTAAAAGAAAATGTGTTCACAATGGTAGATAATAGATGCTATAAATTTACGAAGTAACACGGGCAACATTAGTTTTAAGTGTGTTATATTTCCTGAAAACCCTACGAAATGGTGTACTAATGTACTCATTTACATAATATTGTGATTTGTGACGGCACCAGTGACAAATAGCAGGCCTATTCTTATTTTGGGGGAAGATTGAGTCAGATTGGGGCAGACTGTTTTTGAGACCTACTCTCAGCAGCCCCCCCCACCCCCCCCTTCGCCGAGCTCGCGGCAACGACCCACCCAAATGCGTGCTCTTTTCCTAGGTATATTATAGCCTATGACCTCATAGCCATAACTCGTGTGGCCATACTACGAGTCACTACTTTTGGGGTGCAATTTGAGCTGGAGCGTAAGTGCTTCAACCTCCCGATTATTTGCCATATGCAGGAGACGTTGTCTGTTTAACAAGGGTATGTTGCTGACAACGCACTATTAGTGCATGGCATATTGAGTGAAATCAAACTACTATGCACTGGCTCAAAGCAAACAAATCCGAATAATACAAAACTAATACTTCTCCTGAGTGCGAGAAAAACAAAATAAAGTTCGTCAGGTCCACAACGGAATATTACGGAATATGCATTCTTATTGATCATTCAGAAAAGCACATTTTGTTTTCGTCCTCATGTTGGTGGGAGACTAGCCAGGATATATGCAGTGCTTCCAACAATGTTTTCAAATTTTTCACAACTTCAACTAACTTAATAATATTTTTATTTCTGTCTCTGTGGAGCAAACTTTCACGTAAGTCTCCGCCATCTAAAGAACTGAGTATTAGGAAGATACAAATTTGATCCCGAGTTTGAACAAAAATGTAGGCAAATAATAAATTAGTTGTAGATAGTGATATCCGTCACAATGACTTAACCAAGAGAAAAGAAAACTCGGAGGTACGCATCTATCTCTTTTGCAAGTAGTAGGTCTGGTGGAAACAAAAACGAAAGCCAAAAGAGAGTGAGGATGCTTTTTATCAAAACATGCGTAAATCTCCAAGTAGCAACGCAAATCGCGACTGTACGTGAAATCAAGACCCCGTCCTATGGCCACGAAAAGCAATGGATACACGTGTCAGATCTGAGCCACTACTTTTTCGAGAGTGGAACGAAATCTACATTTCGAATACACCTATTTGTGTAACGATCCCATATAAAACACGCATTTCGGCGCATTTACACCACGTTTGTGTATGTGCCCCACACATCGCTAATAACGTTATTTCAGCTAACCGTTATTCAGTTAGAGTGGGGAGCTAGTGAAGATAAGCTAATGATCCCGACGGCGACATTAAATTCATGGCTGCATGTAATGACATTAGTTAGCGACGTTTAGTATTATCTGGTATGGCACGGTCAACGTGGCGATTTTCGGTATGTGAAATCTCGCACATGCATATTGAAACATTGCACGCTCGAAAAGATGTATATTGCCGCCCTCAAACCTCCTAAATCACAAACACGTAGACACGTGACACAGAATGTGTATAAGCCACAGTCAGGCGCTGGAAACTGACAAAACAGTTTGAAAATCGGCATGCTAAAAGAGTGGAGGTGCCGGTTCGATTAACTACGCGTAATATGAACTAGAAATTGAAATGTTTTCCCGGAAATATCACAACCACAATTTGGCATTCCTGGATTACATATAGATTCACATTAGGCATGAATGCAATTTCCCAACTATAAACCCACATACAAGTGATGACGTCCCATCATTCCAGACATTTCAAGCTGGCAAAAAAAGAATGAGTGTACTTCGTAGTGATCAAAATGCGGATACAACATTTTGCATGTGAAGCGGGCCCACCGAAACATTACACTGGGCGGAAATATACACGGGCACGGGTATGCTTCTATTGAAGCGATATTATTTCAAGCGAGAGTCGATTTAATGATAACTCGAAATTCTCACTCATCGGGCTGTCATAGTAATTTAATGATACTGTTTGTCGTTAGATTCACATTTGTGATAGTAGGCGAAAATCCGCATCGGATGAAACGAGAAGATAAAAGTAATAATCTACGTATTCGTGTCTTTGTCATCAGCCAAACAAATCCAGCATCCGAATAGCTGATCTGCGAGTAGCGAACGTGTTCAAACCGAGCGGCATGGTTAATCCATGCTTAAATTATACAAAAAAGATCGAGTCACCTGGACTTAGGGTGTGTTTAATAAAGTCAGAAGTATCAAGTGTCCGCTGGCACCGGTAGCTTAAACAGTGGTGTATCATCTTACTTATAGCCAGCCTACTGTCTCAGTCTGCTTTCGCTATACAAGCTAGTTAGATAGAGGCAAGTTTGCTTCACGGAGCACGTTCAGATTAGATGCTAGGTAAACAAAAGTATGACAGGAGCAATGTAGTCTGGGTTTTAGAGTGAGCTAAACACAACCTGTTTATGCACATTGATTGTCATTTTTGGCTGTCCTTGTCTTGCAGAAGAGAAGACGCAATGGCAGCCGAAGCATTTTTTTAAATGTCGCTTCCACTAACACTAGCAGGGCTTTACCGATATTAGTATTTGCTTGCTAGGCTAGCTATGTAGACCTATGTGTGTAGGACAGAGGACTTCTAGGTGTAGAATACGTATACCCTACGTGTGTTCCGTCCTTGTCTACAGCCGGATGATTTGAAAGGAGTTGACAGTGCGTATTGACGTGTCTGCCATGAATAAAGTTCAGGAAATTAAAAAAGAAAAAGATAAGGTTCTCGAGATTTTCATTTCGGTGACTCGATTGAAAGGCAAGCCGATTTGAGAGAGCGAGAGCGAGAGCGAGAGCGAGAGGGAGAGCGAGAGAGAGAGAGAGAGAGAGAGAGAGAGAGAGAGAGAGAGAGAGAGAGAAATTCTAGTCACAGTATATAACAAATATAGTTGAAATGCGTAAATATAATCGAAAGTATGGTTATTGTTGGACACGGTGTCGGCATTGAGTCGCTGGTTGGATCTGAAATCGTGGATAACGCGACTCTTTTTCCCACATGAGCACGGGAAATCTTTCTCTTTGTTTGTTACGAGCAGGCCATTCAGGGTGCAGGGTGCCGGGTGCAGGGTGCAAGGGGCTGCGAGCGTGCCGGAGGTGACTTGGGATTAGGAAGAACACTTGTAAACACTAAGGGGGATGCATCAAATTAAATGATGTTAATTTCCTACTAACATGTAAACTGTACAGGCCACAGCCTATCACTCGTATTGAACGGGAAACCTTTATAGCACACGCTTCGTTCGGTATTAGCATTTTAATGGTTTTTAGTTTGATCATGCAAAATTGGTAATAATAGCAGTAGACGTTGGTGACTTGAACTGAAATGAACATTACCTCGCAATCGGCCATAGAATATGCAGAAGCCATGTAGGTTCGGAACATCATATATGCAAGATTTCTCATCCAGATAATTCGTCCAAAATTAATTTTTATCATGAAAAAACCTGATAAATACCTGTGTTAGGATGCTCATTCATAGACTGCAACTTATCCAAGTTTCGTAATGTATGTTCATTACTGCTTCCGGGAAAAATCAGTGCTAAACTCAGTGCTCAGTTTTGGAGATAGCCCATGAGCCTAAAGAATGTTCTACATTTTGGTCATAATGATGGCCGCGATAACGATGATGTTGATATGCCTCCTAATGGATGGAACGTACTGTTACATATGTCAGCCACTTGATTGGTTTCATTACAAGCCAGCATCAACGAGAATAATGATATGCATATATCATTTTACATTTTACATATCTCGCAAAATGTCAGCCTGAAACGACGTTGTTCAAAATTTTAATTACAGTTAGCGCAAGTTTAAAATAGAAGCGCGAGCAATTTAGGCGCGATACATGCGAGATGTGAGATGTAGGTAGTAACGACTGCCGTAGGCGTCACAGGAAATTTCCTCTAGGCGCTTAAAAAGCTCGTTAAAATTATTTTGTAAGAACTTTAGAGGTTAAAGCAACTTGTGATGAATAGAGTACTAGAGATAAAGGTGTCACTTACGTTATTTATAATTTTAGTTTCATAGAAAATACTATACCGTATAGCATATGCCTACGTTATAGTATACCTAAACACCCCCTACCAACCCCCTTTGACATGCACGTGCTTTGCTTGTTTAAATCAACCATATTGAATTGTGACCAAAGTAGCATATTGTGCGTCGTCGTCGTTATATTTAATGTCGTCGATATAAGGACGAGATGCAAGAGTGCAACAGGATGACAAATGATCGCGCATAACTATCGCCAATTTTAATAGAATATGTGATAAAGCGTTGCGTGAATAAGAGAACCAGCCCTCGTAAAAGTTAGTGAAAGGATCTTGCCGTGCATAAAACCAAGTCTCCTCATTTCGAAAGTTTTTCCTAGATGATGTTGTTGAAGAGCCTCTGCGCTTGTACGCGGCGGAGGCATCTTGCTTTTGTTGAGCTCTTTCTACCCACATCTGTGTCTCCATCCAATGTGTACCACAACACAAGTACCTCCACCCCAGCCATATAGCTGATGCCATGGTTTATAAGGTACTGTATATTCGTGAAGTTTCCACCAATTTCAGATAGTCATTTATCATTTCCCTTTTGTCCCTGTGCTTAGTCTTTAGATGCGACCGGGACCCCACGTAAGAACTCGTTGCTCTAGCTCCAAGCTTATCCCGGTTAAAGTTTAGACTTTGGTGCCTCCTGCCCTGGGAGTGGGACGCAGTAAAGCAAATGCAGTCGTAGAATACTGCTCCAGCTATTACCCGAAGAGAAGAGTAAGGAATAACATTTTTATGCGGAGATAAGAGGGATCACATTCCCCATCGACGAAGGGAGAGGAGGAAATATTGAGAAAAATTGGACCACAAATCTATAACTTGCGTTCGAAATCTTATCTTTCAAGTTCAGTAATTATCTTCTCGAGTGAAATGACGCAAATAATAAATCGCGGAAATATTCGATTAAGTTTTTGCTTTGTTTGTTATTTTATTTTTGTCAAAGTACGTCTGTATGTTGTGGATCTGAATCAAGAATAAGTTGAAGTAGAGTTAGTTCTCCCTTGCGAGGTTGGCATTTTGGATTTGCCATAGAAAGAAGCGGAAGCGATCATTGTGGGGATAGGACTTCTCGTCAGTCGCCGGACCAAGTAGTTCATGGCCCCACTTTCAAGATGACTGACGCCTTACAATAAAACCTGAGGCTGAGGGGAAACTTTTCAAAGGAAATCACCGTGCTAGATGTGATCGAGATGAGTTGCTTGACTTCAGCAATGACGAATGATAAAGCCTAACTTCGCTGTCGTATCGTCGAGTTTCGTCAATTCGTACCGATTGCAAATAGCAGGCTAGATTCGCGTCGTCACGCTTTGTCTGCCAGTTAGATCTGTGCTCCAAGTTTACATGCTGTACGTCGACTCCAACGTGACATCCAACTTTTGCTTGCACGAACATTTTCTAGGACTTATCAGGCAATACAGTTTCCACTAATTATGCCTTCTTTTTCTGTATGCTCGGGAAATGAAGATGAGCCACAAATAATCGTTATAAAGTAAAACTTCATTCATTTTCAAGCTGTAACACGAAAGGGTACAATCTAAAATAATGAATCGCACTGGCAGTGTAGAAGGAGATTCATTAGAGACTAGAGAGTATCACAGTCATACAAGCTGAATTAAGTTAGATTTACTTAAATTAATTTAAACCCATCTAGGTCCTTTTACAATCAAGCCCAAAACAGAGATTCACGCAAATGCCAAACGCGCAAATCCACGCGAAATCCACGGTTCATGTCGTAAGGCCGCTTCAGGGATGAGCCAAGAGTGCAAGCAAAATGGCACACCCCCTGACCACAAACCATTTGAAGTCGAACTTAAACGTAAACGAATTGAATACCTACCTTAACAACCACTCTGCGTTCAACTCGGTTTTTATGAGCTCTTCCGCATACTAAGCTTATGAAGCAAATGACTGCAAAATAATTGAGAGCGCTTTAAAGAAAATGGTAGTCACTTGAAAAAGAAGTAGTTAAAGAAGTAGCGCAGGTGTGCCATTTATTATGCTCGAGTTCGAGCAGATTAGGTTTCCATTAAAAATTAAAATTGCTAGCGTCCTCTTTGGAAATCGACAGACCATACAACAGATTTGAGAGCTGATTGTAAACGCGACACGGCAGCTTTGAAAGTGGTGCTCTTTTCTTTGCAGTTTGCAGTTTGCAGTTTGCGCTCTTCCAGATATCTCAACTCATCTCATTTACACGAGAGCGAAAATACCCTTTCAGATAACTCACTTTTTATACAAGAAAGAAACTTGCGTATACTAAATGAGGCTTGAGTAAAAAAAAATAAAAGAAAGAAATAGTGCTTAACATTCAGGAAAAGAAAGCTGAAGCAATGGAAATCGCAGCTAGGAGTAGCTTGTTCTTTGGGACTTTGGGGAGATATTATTATCTTCTCTGTGGACAAGGAGGCGAGGAGATTAAGCAGCGTTAAAGATCTTAGTAAATTAAAATCTGTATTGTTCGGATAAAGGACGGGGCGACAAAAACCATGTGAAAGATTAGAGTGGTTGGGGTGGGCGGTGACAAGAGCCAACCTTAATGTCTAATATCTCCCTTGATCTTTCATGTCATCGTAAAATATAGTAATAAAAATGAAGCCTAAAAAAACCGATCCGAGTTGAAAGTTAAAACATCGAGAGATATAGTATTTGTCTAATGTAGTTGACAAGAAAGAGTCCGTGAAAGACAGCTGTCTTACATTGCACTTGATTAGACTTGTCGCGAGTCAAGATTCCTTGTAAGTGGCTATATACATTTATCTGTCTGTGCAGTGGGAATTGAGTCCAACATAGTTTTAATCCATCAGGCCACAAATGCTTGTTTTTATGGTCAAGTGTTCGGGAACGGAAAGTAGGAACGGACGGACAAGCAAGTCTTTGTATATTGTATGTATAATGTGTGTGTGTGTGTGTGTCAGTGCAGTTTGTATATGTTTGTGTGGTCGCGGAGAATGTGTGACGCGGTCGCGGCTACGGCCACGGCGCGCGCAAGATGCGATTGCAAAGGAACAAACAGATTTCAGAAAGGAATCGGAAGAAATCATCGAGCTGATCTCATAAAACACAAACAAAAACTATGCGAAACTTTTTATTGCGTCGTTGCTCATTCGTGTTTTCCACATTACATTATTTTCCACTTGATCACCCGCCCTAAACATCTTAGACGATATATTATTATCTCAACGTTAAAACTAAAAATATACTTTTGTGTGGCTATCAAAAGTGCAGACATGATCAAATTGTATTTAGTGAGGTGGTTGAAGCTTCTGGAAGAGAGAAGTGTGTTACGTTGTAAAATACGAGATGACAGGTCTAATCAAGCCTATTCTCTTCTGTAGCGCGTAGGAAAAATTGCGAAAATCTTTTAAAAAAATCTAAAAATAACAACGAGTCCACTTAACATAATTTTCACATCACATAATAAGTCAACATCATATCTCCATAATTTCGTAACATCAATTAATTCAAAATTATTTTATGCTTTTAAAAGCTCATGCTTAAAATTGCGTAGTAAGTGACAGCCAACCCGCAATTTTAATCGAAAATTAAATCAAAGCCGGCTCCAAAAAGCCCCACTCATTATACTAGCAAACTATTTCTTCTCTCGGATGGGATTTCATTTACTTACTACATCCACACCTTAAAGCCACATTGTGCGACACAAAGCCACATCATTTTACAAATGAGCCATCAAAAGTCTAGTGCTAGAGTTATCTGATCTCCAGCTTTATACAGAGATAGCTCTATCTCTAGGTGGATAGGCAGAGCTTCAGATAGAGTTGAAGAATAGAATAGCGTATTGTAGCGTGGATTCAACTAAACAAAAACCATGTTAAGCATAGGAAATATCCATGTTTCTCATGTTAAAAGTTGTTCATCTTTAGATGAACGAGAACTCTTGTATTATAGCTGCAAGGTACACTAAATGTTCCATATAACACAACAAGAAAATTTTCCTAGTTGGCGAAAGAGAGAAACTACCCCTTATTCCAATCCGTGAAAACTCGTGGAATTTGCAGTCTATTTCCTATAAGTTTTCCAGTTTCCACCCTAGCCTAGGCTCGTAGGCTTTCTTGCACAAACCTTGAAGACTCCTATCTAAACGTACGATGATATAAAAATGTCTATTTTGTAATTTCCTTTACCTTCAAGTACAGGCAATTTCTTATAAGCTTTCCATCCTAGCCTGCGGTCATATAGGCCTCTGAAACTAACCCTCAAGACTTTATTACTCAGTTAAAGTATTTAGATTATACGCAAACGCATATAACGCATACGTAAACACATAATTGTAAAAGAAGTAACTAAAGAAAAATTCTCATAATCTTCGACCATCGAAGAGGAAAGTACGAGCATAGACCCAGGTAGCATGGCATTCGTTGCCTACGTTGCCTACGTTGGCACCCACCATTAGCTTGGCGTTGTACCGACGACGTGTCCGGTCGGTTCCGTCCCTGACCTAACAACTACGTTGGGTTGGTGTAACTTACAACGGAATAACGACGTCGTTTCATTTACCTACGAACAGCGTCGTTCTGAGATTGACTTCCATACCATAATCGTATCGTATCGTATCGGATGTCCCACCAACGTCGTATTTAGGTAAGTAGTTAAGACGAAAAAATATACCGTGCTTCAAGCGTCAGATCGACGTTGTTGGACCTACGTAAAAAATCGTTCTAAAGTTGCTGTTTGGTTGGTTGGGACTACGTAAGATTGTTACCTCAATTCAACGTCAATTTTAGATTCGCGTGGACAAACACTGTTGTAAAAACACTAAACTTTAAAGGAAATTATAAATTTGACCTTCTCATAATCAACGACCATCGTAAAGCATAGTACGACCAAAGCATATAGTCCTAGGCTGTGTCTGAATTTGTTTTTATCAGTCTATTGCTAATTCTAGGTCTAGGTCTAGGTCTTGATTTAAGGCTA
>QKMV01004541.1:0-10065 GCA_003287335.1 Lednia tumana | reverse complement strand
TTAACGCCATAAGAAAAGCATTGTCCCCCAACGTTGATTGACTCTGGAATTCCTTGATCACTAGTCGTCCATTCACAGAATTGCGAATCCAGCAGCCAAAAATTGTTGTATTGTTGGTTCTTCTATTTTTGCTGCTAAGTTCTAGTGAATTGTTCTGTGCGGATCAATTCGTGAGGGTCGTAATCATATTGGGGAACTTCATCTCGCATTTTTTTTGTTTGAACACAGTTTGCTTCGCTTTATCCCTGCAATGATTATGTGCCTGCATGTTTTAGTGAAGGCACAATCTATAATTCTTACTGAAAAGAACTAAAAATTAATCAATCCTACGTCACTTTTGTGCATAGCCATCGAGACATTCCAGTATTACAAGAGCTCTATGTCCAAAAATGGTCTTTGGAGAGCCTAATTAGTTAAAAATTAAAATATGAAGATTAAATATACAATCAAAAATTCCAGTCAAATATAAAAGTATTATTTGTTCATTCAATTTAAATGCCCAGTGTCGTAACCAAAGCCATACTTGTATTCTCACTGTTTTTGGTCATTTATTGTAGACATCCCATGCTGCATCACGGTGATTAGTATCGCTTCCTTCTCCATCGGAATCATACGTCTTCTTTTCAGCCATGTTAAACGGTATTTGTCAGTCGGCAGGTTATCCATGTACTTTTAAAACAGGTTGGTTTAAACCAACCAATGGTAGTGAGGCTTTCAAAGGACGATTTCATATTTATTTTCAAGTATCTAGACAGACGCAACCGAGAACACGGTTCCTTTCAGCATCGTTGCCGTCATTCCCGTCCATGTGACGGCTGTAGCCCGATTGCCTACAGATTTTCATTTCTCGAGGACTTTTTTTAGAGAAAATTGTCGACGCAGAGAATTTTTGAGGATGAAAGGAAAATAACAGATTTGTTCATGGATTACAAATCTTCGAATCTTACAGATAACAGCTTGAAGAAACCATTCTATTTTAAGGTACCGTTGTTGTGGGGGTGATTATTGGCACATGCTGATTGGTGGATTTCCATCTCATCATCGGCTCTTGACACTGTACATGCAGTTTGTAATGCACAGGAGAAACCTTGGCACAGGAGCTGATCATTCAGTGGAGAATGGCACAAACCAAATAGCAACCCAGATTGGTTGAACCGAGATAAATGTTGCAGAATATTTTCCATTACACATTGTGGTTACATTTTGAATCATACGCAAAAATGAACGAAAGAAAAAACGTCCTAAATTTTCATCGAAAGATAATGTTTCGGTGAAATTTCTCCACTCGCATCACTAAGCCCGCCGGGCAATTTCGAGCACGGCCCGCTGACGTGCGTTGATTCGAGCTACGTCGGTTATAGCCTCGACCAGCTCGGTGTCCTGGTCGGATCTTCGACGACAGCCGGCACTCGGGGCTCTGGCAATTCGGTGGAGTCTTTTCTCATTCCATGCAGTGCCATTGCGGACCGAATCAACCGTAACCTCGGGGAAAAATCCGCAAATTCTTCCCCGAATCTTTCCCACAACAACCGCGGTCGCGTCGATTCACGGCAAACAGCTGATGCAGCATCTGAATGGCTACTGCCTCTTCAAGACTTCGCACCCATCATCCCTAATAAGGTTGCTAGCAACGGTCGCTTCTTTTCCTCTTGTTTCTTACCCGACAACGCGGCAATTATGTTCGAAAATAATCCTAAACATTTTTTTGCTCATTTCTGTGTTTTTTTATTAACTACATTTTAGAGGTTTCACAATTGAAACGCATTGTTGCAGTTGAAGCATAATTGTCTTGAGAATATCAAAAGTTCCGAGTTTACTACAAACTAAGTTAGCGGAGCTCAAAGACAATGCAATAAACAGTTGTCTCTACTAGCGTTCATCGTCGAATGACGTGGCATCAGTTACGTACAGCTAGTCCTTATTAATTTCTTATTGTTGACTCGCCATGCAACACTATTGAGCAATGTCAATTTTACGCCGATTCCACAGGAAAGTTTGCTTGAAAACGTAGTATGTACTAAGTGTCGATTCATTGGCGTGCGTCTCGGTGTTCGCACATGGTAAATGCCATCCCGCGAGTTTTGAATTGTATCGTGTGACTTAGCATGCATATCGAAGTCGATACGTGCCATACAGCACACGAACCGGATGTCGAGGTAAAAAGAAAGTGTATCACTCACTGCTTCTCGGTCGGCGTCCCTCTCAAAGAGCGAAAACGAACTGCACTTGGCCGCAGTCGTGGCCCTTAAATAGATATTCAGATGTATTTTTGCGAAGTATCTGCGTTCCCTCTGAGATTGTAAGTCTGCTCGTTATCCCTGCGGTGGAAGACGGTAAATCCTTCCTCGTTGACGGTAGACGCCTTATCTTCCGGTTAATTGATTTCAATGTATAGAAAGATCGAACTCGCCACGCTAACGCTTGCGGGGCACCCTTGGCTCGAGGGATGCGTTCAGCAACCCAGCGTAAATTTAATCGTGTTAACTTCTTAGACGTGCGGATCTTTTATCCCGCCCCGCAGGATGATAAGGATGTGGGCATGTAGCAGGCCGCGCTTCTGGAACTCGACCACGTGGAAGTGTGCAACGGCCCGCCCAGGACATTTCGTTCTATAATGTCTACCATCAGCTCGTTCAACTTCTGACGGAACACCCGAGCGGTCAGGTTGGGGAGATCTTCGTCTCATTCGTAGGCCTGAGTTTGTCCTGAATTTCCGTGCACTTGAGGTAATAGGTCATCGTCGGCAGGAGAGGTCACACCTCGTGACGATCGACATCGCATCTTGTTAAAGCTGCTGCAATGCCTTGAACTTTCGAAAAGCTGGGTGGCAAAATTAACAACTTGCGGTATCCTTGCCACTAAGCTAAATTTTTCAGATGGTTCTTCAGTCCGCAATTCATTTTGGCACGCAGATTTTTGGTTCTGGTTGATGAACTCAATCCTGTTCCCCTCCACCTTTATTTGTCTGTCAACAATGTACTGCTGCGTCAGTTAACTTGCGTTCTAAATCGGGTTAAATGAGCGTGGGCGCTCGAGCAGGCTGAGTCTGTAAAACTGGAGCGGAGTCACCAGAGTCACTGTGCAGTTGACATTCCACGGAGATTGGGTCTCTACGTGAAAACAAAACCTCGTATCCGTCGGGGTAAGTGTTGATCTTCTAATCGGACAGCGGTTCAAGGTAGCCGTTTCGGGTGTGAAAATGAATATCACGGCCAAGGCAAAGAATTGCGCCGACTTCGCTTTGGTGAAATACAGTAACGTGGTGGGACGTCGGTGGTTCGGAGCTTTTCATCAAGAATGCACAGCTCGACCCGCACCAAGGGGCGAAGCTCTTCCGGTTCGACTTCCCCGGTATTGAACCCATGCGCGATTATATACACATCTGTTCAAGTAAATAACCATGGACCAACAAATCTTCTTCGTGACATTCAACTCACTCTAAGAGCCCAGCGCGCTCGGAATGCTTTCCGAAAAACAATTGAGCGTGTATTTACAACATTCGGCCATCCAATTGCACTGTCCTCAAGACTATGTTTCGGATTTCTGAAAACAATGGACAGCCCTCATTGGAATCCATTTTCGAATTGACAATCAGGTCACTCTTAGCCCAATCCCGCTCGATCAATGCGCTCCGAAAAACAATTGAGCGTGTATTTACAACATTCGGCCATCCAATTGCACTGTCCTCAAGACTGTTTCGGATTTCTGAAAACAATGGACAGCCCTCATTGGAATCCATTTTCGAATTGACAATCAGGTCACTCTTAGCCCAATCCCGCTCGATCAATGCGCTCCGAAAAACAATTGAGCGCGTATTTACAACAAATAGAAAGGCATTGTCAATGTCTTGCACTTGCTCGGCGTCAAGATAGTATAGATGGTAATAGCTATGTCACGCCATCGCCCAAAGTACGCTGTGCTGCATGTTTCCGTGCACGGGAAAGCAGTAGTAAGTGCGGTCCGTGTCTTGGCGGAAGTTGGGTCTTGGCACCGACGGATGCGAAAGACAGCGAACTGTTGTAATACCGGATATGTTGTCTGAAGGTCCAGGACTCGGCATGGCCATGTGGGAGCAATCGCTTCAATAAATTCTCTTAGGGAAATTATGAGAACAATCTCTCCCTTGTGCCAATGCGACTTAGATTTGCGGTCTGCGGGCTACTTGCCTTTGAAATGTACGACACTGCACTCGGCGCAAACTTGTCCCCGCGGTTCATGTTGTGCACATTCTGAATATTGACATTATTACCTAATTATAATAATTTCAATGTCAAAAGTATTTTGAAAGTCTTACAATTGATCAATTCTTAGTAGAAATACGCTAATCCAGAGAAGAAAAGCATTGCTTCACAGGCCAACTTGCTTCGTGCGATGAAAAAATTTATTCCTTAACTTACAGTCCCAGTTCTAGTTAAAAACTTTGTCGCCAGGGCCAAGGGTGTGCTTGGCCCGTTTCAGAATTATTTGTGGGCTAGCTAGCGAATCTGGAGACCCACTTGAACCCATCGTTTTCTTGCATTCGTTCCCACGCCAAGCCGTGTTACTGGAGAATTTTCCCGTGTTAATTTTCTGTAAAAATTGCAGTGCATCTAATATACTTTCGCTGTGAACAGTGGCCTGCTCGTGGAGCCTACCTGCTCCACAGGCAAAACGTATTCGTGAGGTTATATGGTCTGCTATCTGATTGCCTTGCTTACTTAAGCTCAATACAACTAAGGATATTGTAATTCCTGCCCCGAGCTTTCCAATTTATTTATACTACTTGTTTTATTCTTTTACATGAAATAAAAATAGTCAAAACTATATTATTACTTCTTGTCGATGCAAACACTTGCCAAATCCAAAAAAAAAATCAACTTTCGGGCAGCCAAGTTTGTGTTAACCAGAATGTGACTCCAGGCAGTAGTGGAGATATCGAAATCATCAACGTGGTGGATTGGAATTGGTTCATCAAATTTTTGGCTGCAGGATAATCGAAAATATCCGGCCAAAGTTGTTCGTGGACAAAATGACTAGAAATTACAAGCTCCAGGCAGTAGTGGAGATATCGAAATCATCAACGTGGTGGATTGGAATTGGTTCATCAAATTTTTGGCTACAGGATAATCGAAAATATCCGGCCAAAGTTGTTCGTGGACAAAATGACTAGAAATTACAAGATAATCCCTGTTCCAAACAAAACACTTCGAACTTCTTTCTTAGCGTCTTCTTCCTCTGTTTTACACTTTTTCGACGATCTCCAAACCATCCACGAAAGAAATCGTAAAAAAGTTTGTTTGTGCCTCCACGGCTTCCCAAATCGCGTCCTTAATCGCATCCAACATGCGTTGATTGGTTTTTATTACTTCAGTTCTGCAGATCTGCCTCCAAACACGTGAATTGCTGTCCTAACTTTCGACAGCACGCCAACGGAATTGCACCTGAAATAGCTGTGCCCCCGCTGGTCAAGTATTCTTGGTGTAACGATGTGCTTACAACTCTTGGACAATATATTTGACTTGATGTTACGCCCTCGAAGTTCAGTACGAAACGCCGTTCTTACGCACCGAAGTTAACATCAAAAATAGGTATTACTAGTCATTTATTTCAGCGTTAGCACATTTAAAGCTTCAGAATATAAGGGTCGGAATAATAGTTAATTTTCTGTTGTGCAATTTTTGCAAAAAATAGCCTCACAGTTTTCAGAAATGGACCACTAGCATTCCACAGGCAATCAACATTGTGGGATTTTTACGCCACAAGAAAAGCATGGATCCCACAACTTTGTTTGACTTTGGAATTCCTTGTTTTTAGTCGTCCAAAATTTCTTCGCTGTGGCCATTGCGACACTGGAGGACAGCTCAAGTGCGGAAATCCGGTACAAGGTTCTTCAGGATATTGTCACAGTGACAGTGAAAACGAAAATATCGCGAAGTAGAGTTTCCTGATCCTCGTGGGTCTTTCCAGTCTCCCATCGCTGGCGGAGATAATTTGCTGGGCGCCTGGCATTATTTGGGTTCACTCGGTTGGCGATTGTGTGCATTATTGATGTGCCTGCTCTAAATGAATGGTGAAAGGGAACTGCTTGGCCCTAAAATGGGCCTATCGTTGTCGACTCGACGTTTCGATGGTGATGGCGCCACAGGGGAAATCTATTTTGCCCGTAATGCATTGAATCTACGGATTAGACATGGAATTTTCTGGGGGGAATATCTAAATACGGATACATTATTTACTTTGCTTCGTTGTTGAAGCGTTCATTATTCAATGAATTGCTTTGCCGGGATACTGAATTGAATTGAATTTAATGGAAAATGGGATTTTCCATTAACGCACAGTGGTTGCAATTCCCTTTCTGTGTAGTTGCTTTCTCAGGCCATGGGAAAAGGCGTGACGATACCTTGTCTGAATAGTTTAGTTTCAAAGAAGCAAGACGGAACATTGAGCCAAACTGGTTTCCGAAAACCCACGGATCCTTCGTGCAATGTATCGCCATCACTAGTATCACACTAAATCAGTTGGCCTACCATTGCCGCCAGTTCTAGCCGCAGTATTGAAAAAGAACAAATTCACCAAGTTCAAGAGGACGAGAACCGGGAACTTGGTGAAACCCAAAGGGTACTTGGAAAGTACGTACGCTCTCTGTTCTAGGACAAATAACATATTTACTTTTCATTTTTTATCGAAAATAAAATAGCAATTGGGAGTCGTAGTAAGTTTCATTTAGATTAAATGTTCCGTCGTCACCGTCCGAGGGGTTTTTATATATAATATAATCTTTGGCCATTTCCAAGTCCAGCTGCCATTCCCGCAGCAAAATTTTAGCCTTGTAGATGAAACTTTTTCTCTTAAATGCCGGATCGCTTATTCCCGTCGTATTCCTGCAGCATTCTTTCTGGTGTTACTCTTACAGGCAGCCCAGACCTGGAGAATTGCAGCCAATTTTGCCCACAGCTTCTTTGGTGGCATTTTCTAGCTGCCCAACGATGTGGCCGGTCGCCAATAAGGATTAACCCTGCGTATATTTAAGCTCGCATCAGTATACTGATGTAATGTAGTACGACCTGATCTGAAAAACGAATTTTAAATATTCAATGAAATGACCGAAATTCTATTATCACGACTTGACTTTGTATTGTATTGAACGATGTATTGAAGTATGATATTGTGATTGAAACTAAAAAAAATAAAATTGTAAAGCTAGTTGTTAAAACAATTTTCTTATTGTGTCTGGCAATAAAATCAGATAGCACCATGATCCCAGGCTTAAATTCAAGCAACTTTTTAAACAATCATTAAAAGTATTTTTTTATATAACGTGATGTTTTAACAGTAATGCGTGAAAATATTATAGTTTATATCCACCTTTTTGTTTCTTGGCCGACAAAGTTAAGCTTCCGACCACAGTTTCTTGTCGCCCTGCTGGCCGATTGATTGGGCTGTCCAGTTTTCTTGCCCATTGTACCTACGTTGCTATTCGTCAAGATGCCGACGCAAGCTCTCTTCTTGCAGTTTCTCCCACTTAATCTCTGACTTGGCAAAGGCCGAAAACCTCTTGCTGCTAGCAAATAATTCATTGTCCTACATCTATAGAACTGGCATTCTACGGCTCGCCTTACAATTCTATTCCACCTCACTCGGAAAGACAAAAAGAATTAAAAAAATATTTCGCTTCGGCAGCGAAACCAAATCAATGATGATGCTTAAAGTTTTCCAAAATGATGTCGATCTTTGACTTGGTTGCTACTTTATCACGGTGGCAATAAATGGGTTCTTTTTTTTTGAACTTTGCATCCATTACCTATGCGACTAATGTAAAGATGTGTAGCTGGATGCTGATTGGCTGGATGCTGATTGGCTGGTCGATAATGTCGGTGATCGCTTCCTTAAGCGAAGTTAACGTCGGTTCTGTTCATCATGAATGAACAAAAAAAATTCATCATTCATGGAATCATACCTCAGGCCTCCTCCCACTTCGACACCTCAACCACTCTATCACCGCTGCGAATGCCAGTTGGTGTGCAAGTGAAGGTGCGAGGTATTAAAGAGAAGAGCCTGGGACCGATACTTAGTGCCAGATACAATCGCATCCCCGCAGCACAACGGGTTAACTTCCATGGCGAGCTGACTTCATTTATGGATTCAGTGCTTCAGGCCCTCAGCTCCGTGGTGAAGGTGCTTAAGACTGCCGTCGCCATAGCCGGCATTCTTGGTCTCGCTCAGGTGGTCTCTCGTCCCGATCCTCGTCCAACGTCGCCCGACTATGCCTTTGAAGATGAACCACCCTTCTCGGCAGAATGGGTTGTAGACAGCAGCACAGAGAAGTGTCCGGGCGGCTGCAAGTAAGTGCACGACCACTTCTTATGATCGCCCAAAAGCAGGTGTTCGTTCACCAGCCGTTCAGGTCCCGGCGTTGCAGGGTAATGAACGGTGCCGGGCGCTATTTTTTTGTGGTCGGGCCTCTCTTGTGGCTGCGGCACGTGGGCTGCTCCCCTGCCGACGCGGGCCCACTCCGATGGCTTACGCCTACGAGGGGGAACATCCCACGCTCGTGTGCACAGCAGTTAGTAACCAAGGCTGTGAAGTGTTACTGTGGCAAAGTCTCCGTATAAAAGTTGCAGTTCGTCTAAAGTAGGGAGTGTGAGTAGATAGCGGACGGTGTCAAGAGTGGTTGGCGCGAGTTTATCGTCGCGCACACGAGAATACTCACACCTGATGGCACCGCTCGCCCGACGCAACACGTATTCGTGTAGCCCCAATAAAGGGGGTGGCACGCCTGCAAACTCTAACCCCATCTTGCAGGTGAGCTGTCGCATCTTAGCCAATCCATCGGCGTCGAGATCCACTGTCCAGGCGTTCTTCAAATAATAATCGCGCTCCTCAAAGCGCGTTATAAGACCGTCCGTCGCGCGTACCCGGCCCATCAACATTGGAGGGCTGGAACTATATTTGGGAGACGCGACAACGGGGCATCCGTTCAGAGAGATGGTTACTCTGTCGACAAAGAATCGCAGAGCGTCACCCGAATGAGGAGGGATGAAACCGTTGTACAGCAGCACGCGAAGCAGAACGAAGCACGCCTTAGGCGGTGGCAGGAACTCCAGATGCACGCAGAACGAGGAACCGGGGACGGCCAGCAGACTGGACTGTTGCACTCGGCCGCCACGTGTTCATAGAGTGGCGATGCCGTCATAGAGCTCCAATTCCATCAGCTGACCGTCCCACTTATGACCCAGGTCCGGAAGATGCACCTGGGCCTCACTGCCAGGACTGGAAAGCGCCGTGATGCGCTCTGGGGTGCGTCTCCAGGGAGCAACATCGTCGAAGGCGAATGGAAAAGGCAGAGAGAGACTGCGAACAGCGTTACCGACATAGAGCTTGTACCCGGATGAAAGGGGCATGCCCGCTAGGGACACTGGGTAATCCATAAACTCCTTGTCGGTGGTGCGTACCAGGAGCCGTCCGTCGGCCTGAACGAGAGCCTGCGAATGGCGGCCAATCAGCGTCAGGGGCCACGTGCATACCGTCAACGGAGCTGTAACGGTCGTTGTCGTTGATCTGACACAAGGCATTGAACGACGTATGGACCTTGCCAGCTAATGGGACTGGCAGGACCACGGCATATTTTTCTATGGTCAGAGGCGAGGACAGATCGATCTTGCTATCGTAAGCCGATATTCGCATGCGTCCTGAGTGGGCTCTCAATTTCATCAGATTGCCACTACCTCCATCGACCACTTCAGATTTGTCAGAGAAGCGGCCGTATAAGTCAGCGGCAGGTGGCGGATGGCCCAAAGTGGAGGGTGGAACCGGTGCTGCGGGAACACTGTCGAGAATTTGCTGAAAAGAATCTCTGAGGCCAGCTCGGACAGCCGCCTCCCGCAATTGGGAAAACGACATGCCCGGCAACCGCAATGCTCGCACTTGAGCAGCCAATCTAGCATATTCGATGGATTGAGCTATCATGAATTCCGCGGCTCCATACTTCGGGTTGGGAGGCCCCGGCGGTAACACTACCGTGGATGTCCACTGCTCCATAGATGCAAGCGCCTGGACAAGATGTTTGTCCCGGAAATATATAATAAA
>QKMV01004540.1:0-10068 GCA_003287335.1 Lednia tumana | reverse complement strand
TAATGTCTATTTAACAAACGTGCTGTTGAATTCGGTGTGTACGTAACTTTGAATCTAGTAACTCGAGAATAGTTCCTCTCGCACAGTAACTCGTGACGAATTCTTTGCTCTGACTAACGTTCCATTCTACAAATTTCAAATGATCCCTTATACGAAATTGCAGCCACCGAAACGCGGTTCGCAATTTGACATCAGTTCTTGCGGATCTGTGCGTCTCCAGAGGGTGAACCCCAATTCACGATTCCATGGCCACCACCACCACCACCACCGCTACCACCACCGCCTAGAATTGTGACTAATTGGCAAAGACCATGGGACTCATAGTTCACCCATCACACATAATATATCCGTGCAGTTGGCACACACTACAGCTAATTGGTCCAGACCAACTGGTTATATGCATCGGATCGGGATTCACGGGGGTGGCTTCCAAAACCATGGGTGGGTGGATGGGGGGTGGGTGGGTTAGGTTGCCTGGGGGGTATGGCCTGGGTATTAACATGGCCGTCATTGAGCGATAATTTTCGTGTTTGCACATCGTTAAATAGAAAAAATGTCAAACGTTCCCGTTTCCCGCGAAACAGATTTGCAAATTGTAATCATCGTTGTGTCATTTTTTTGTCATTTCGTCCAGTCTGAAATGAGAATTTTTATAGTTTTATATCGAACAAGTTTTAATGAATCGTTTACGAGGCCACGCAAATCATTCGCCTCCTTGCTCAAATATTCAATTAATCTTTTGTTTTTTTTTCCGAATAGAACATTTTGTTGAAAAGAAATGATAAACCCTTTTTTATTATTAATTACGTAATCATTGCTTGACCGTTCCTATAAAGAGTATATTGTGCATCCATTCACAGGCCTGCAGCAGGTTATATTCATGAACGGACGCTTGGGGACAAGAGCTTCCTAGTTCATACATGCACGAAACGAACCAGAAAGAGTGGAACGGCGAAACTTCATCTAAATCAGACCCGAGTTTTAATGTCATGTTGATTCAGAAAAAATGTGCCCATGCGCACACATTTTTCAGTTTTGGTATTCCGTGGAGGAAGCGAATCATATTGGTTTGCAGATTGGTATCACATCGGACTTTACAAGTTCGCACAGTAACGCACGAGATTTATGAGCGACAATTCGTGAAACAAGGTCACATATTGATATGAATTTACTATTGCATATGAGAATACGTGTTGTGAAAATACGAATATTTCGAAAATATGAAACAAATTTTTCATAGTAATATTCATACATCGTGCAAAGACAATAGCGAATGAATTTCGTATTTCAATTGATTCCAGTACATCGAAAATGATTGCATATCCCACGTGACAGCCACAGAATGGAATGCTGTTGCGCCCTTTTGCCACTCAGCTCTGCAATTATCGCACGTCCGATCCGCGATTTAACATACATATTGGGTAATTTTCTCTCGCTCCTCTGGCTTAGTTATTTATTCCTTTTTTACATGCCATTTTTCGAATACATTCGCAGAGAGAGAGAGAGAGAGAGAGAGAGAGAGAGAGAGAGAGAAAGAAAGAGAGAGAGAGCCATACCAAATATTAACGAGATTCAAAAAACAAGTAATTTTAATGAAATCAGAATGAACCTAAGAATGAAAACTTAGGCAAAACTGGCTTCAGCAGGTGATCGGCTATGTCGCATGCGTATAAACTGCTTACTAATATGCGATTTCATCACGTATCAATTCACTCACAGAGCCTGTTTCGCTGTAGCTCAACCATGTAAGGCTGTCCGCAAAACAGGAAATGTAAGCTTGGCCGGAAGGGTTGCCATGTTTATTCTCGTCAGGCACACGTTTGCTGTCAATCAAATTCCAATCGAATCTAATGAATCAAACGGGATTACATTCAGACACAAATTGCAACGTGTAAAGCTACTTCTCTTGTGCAGAATTGGGTAGGCAAGTTCCAATGCACACCTCAATGCAAGAATTATAAGATGTGTGAAGAATGTCTAACGCTGATAACAGGGTGGTGAAATTTGTTGAGTAGACAGTTTTTTTGTTTTTTTTAGATTTTCTTTTAATGAGTTATCTACCCATTGGTTTTTGAAAACCCCATCTTTCTGAAAAGTTTAAGTTTTTCGATTCTGCTGACGAGGTGAGATTTTCTTCGGTTATGATTAGATACGATTTTTCTCACTCCGCGAAGAAAACTGCGAGTTTGCTAATTGAAAACAGGACCACAGCGGCTTAATTAATCGGAAGGTGATAGAAAAAAATTACACGCCAACTTTTATCGTAAAATATCTGATCATAAATATTTTCTCCCTAAATTTATTTTAGAACGAGATAAAAACGGAAATTGGATTTCATTTCATAAATTGATGACGTATTAAGTCGATGAACTTAACAGGGTAACTTTCTTATTTAAAAAATAATCACTTTTCATATCTCTGCTAAAGCATTCATGCCACTACCCTGCTTACGCGTCAGAGCTGTCTTCCTTGATTACCAAAAGATTGATTTAACGCCAAAATAGCATTCCTTTGCTTTTTTGATAGCACCTAACAGCTGAAATCAATGAGCGGTATATTGAAAACTCAGAAACGGCACTTAGAAAGTAATATTTTGAAACGTATTTAATGGCTATGAAGATACTTTTTACCGTGAGCACTGAGAATCTAAAAGTGTAAAATGAGCTTGGCTGTTCCTAGGTCCGTGCCGAATTATTGCAGTGCAGTGCAGTGCAGTGCAGTGCAGTCTGTTTTATAACACCAATTTTGTATCTAAGAATATGATACCCTTTTTTATTTCTCCAAATAACGGCGCTAGCTATGGCCAGTGGTGGCAATAAACATAAATAATTTTCAACCCAGAAAGATGCGACGATAAAATTATAAGCAAGAAAATGTGTCGTCTATGAAGACAGTTACTGGTACTAAAACCATGCCTGGCTAGTGGTTACTATTCCTTGCTTTCTCAGCACCGACTGCAAATGTACTAGCCCGAAAAGCTGACGAGCAAAAACAAGTGTGGAAATAGTTTTATTTGTTCAGGCTAGCATTGCATGAGATATATATGTGCACGACAGTCGACACAAAATAACAAAATGGCTCCATACTGATGAGATAGTATAATTTGTTACATGTACCGATTATTCTCCTAACAACCATCGCTCCATTCTTCATTCGAACGAACGCACAAGCCAAGACAGAGCTGAAGTAGTAAGAAAACTAAAATTAGAAGAAATAGTACTGGAATAGACACTCAGCAATAGGGAGCAAGTTAATTTGTCTTGTCAAACTCGTTAATGCCACACCATGGTGACACGTCTCAACAGCTGTGGAAAGATGAGCAACAGTTTTTAACTAATCTAGACAATGATATGCAACGAAACAAATTACATCCCTGTGGAGTTCTGAGGTGTCATCAGCATCCAACAATAGATAACTAAGCTCGTTCTCTTGAGCGATATTGAGGGTGGCTCTAGGTAAACTATGACAAGTGAGTGGAGGTTCGAACACGTGAACAAACTAACTACAAACACCTAGCAATGCTTCAATTGGAATTTTTTAAATCTTGGTAGTTATATTTCTTGTTTTATGCAAATACAAATAATTTCAAATTATCGCTGTGCCAAAGGTTAGTTTGTGTGATGAAATAATAAGTATAAATATAAATGAAATTTAATTCTGTGTGTATACTCTTTATTATGTGTGAAGCTCGCCCCCATGCTTCATGACCGGTCGTTATAAAATTAAGGCTTTCGCGATTACGAAAACACACACCATGCGATCAGAAAGGCGGCGTGGGCCCACTAAATCATCCTATTCCTGTAATAACTCAGTATGTTCTTGATCCCTCAATTTTATTACCCAGCTTTTATTTTATTCGAACAGTTGGCATGTCTATTTCCATCCTTTATGAGAGACGTGTGGTTTTTGGTGAGGCCCATATAACACCATACCCTCTTCAACAAAATGGTAAAATAAAATAATGAATCTTTATTTTTTATATTTTTTGTAGAACATCAGAAGTTTTTTTTGTATAATGCCGCTTTTATGTTCGTCAATTTGCCATCGTGTAACTGTATACGGACTTGTTTCGTGGTAAAAATAAGAGCTCATAAAAATATATTAAAATCTCCATGTGTGCAGTGCACACGTCATCTTCATTCTGATATAAAACACACATTACCTACTCTGTAAATGCAGCAATTCTTTTACTTTTTAGAGATCCTTTTGGTACATAAGAAAGATACCATGCCGGCCATTTCTTGTGTTAATCACAAAATGTCCTGGAACGAAACTGTCATGACTGATCTTTGCACGGAAACATATTAGTAATAACATTCACCCTTGCAAACAAATTGCACGTAATTACACAGCTCATAAGCGTTTGGATCCACAAACGCAACTTCAAATCTTTTCCAAGATCTACATTTTTTGCTTTGCTTTTAATTATACCCTGGTAATTAAGATCAGGTATGAACATAGCTGCTGTAATGTGTTGAAGCTGCGCTCAAGTGTGTGATGATGAGAACACAGTGTATCGCTGTCTTCACTACCAAGTTAGCTACCATTTGTCAACGATTCATCATTCGGTTCTTTCAGCTGTTTCTCAAGACGTTTGGCGTGATTATACGTGTTAAAATGTCTCATCCTTGGCTCTCCAATTCGAGTCTCTGTATGAAACACACTCATCACATCATTACGGGGATACGCATTTCGATTTTAATTTTTAAGGATGGACTTTCTCGGTATAATTAAAAAGTCGAAAAGTGTTGTTACAGCATTAAAAAAAGCTCGAGACGAAGAAACAAGTCTTCAATTGGTATACAGGGGTCTTTTGCGTGTTAGCGTTACAAAAGCACTAAGATAGCTTCGTAGTCTTTAAACTTCTGTCTCGACCATATTTTATTAAGAAGTAATTGGTATAACACCAAGGGCCGTTTTCATAGTCGGTACTCAGTGTGAGTGCGCTCTATATTGCTTGGCGACAGCCAATGAGGAAGCTGGTTACCAAGTAACTTAGGGAGCACTCACACTTAGTGACGACTATGCATACGGCGCTAGGGTTCGCGGTAACGCTATGTATGGTCGCGTTGTGAGATGAAAGTAGCATTTCTTGCAAAAATCCAATAGATAAACACCCACAATCAGGAATATACCACACAACAGTTTTTTTTTTACCTCTGTAAATGGCAGCAAGGGTCTATTTTGCCAGTCGCCTACCGCTTTATTCTTCAACTACATAACTGTGTTTCAACTGGTAAGGGTAGAAACGGGAAATTATGATTTAAAAAAAACGATTTTATTTTAAAGAGATTGACATCACAGATCGCGCTAAAAATTGTGTACAACTTTGGCTAATACGCATAAAACGTGCTTTGAAAGTCTCACCAAATTCATTGGAGAATTTTGGTAATTGTAGGATTTGAAAAGGTTATAGTCGATCTGGAAAAATCACAAAAAGGCGATTCACAAAAAACACCTGAACCGATCGCGTTCGAAATTCTATCAGTACTGCGTTAAATTCTTTCAAAGGTATCCTGTAAGTTTCGTGGAAATCTACGAAGTCGTTTGGTACAGACAGCAACCAAACGGGAAAATGTTGATAAAATAGCAAACATTTATACGAGTGCAAATTTCAAGAAACATATTGCAGGTACTGCGCTCAAACGTTAGCAAGTCTACGTTCAGAGATTTCGAAGGTTTCCTGATAGTTTCATTTAAATCCGCATATGACGCTAAAATACACACAAAGAAAAAAAAAGATACACATGTATTTTCCTACGGATAGTCAAATTAATGTCTTCGCTTCACTCGTTCCACTCATGCAACTATTTTGTACACCAGAACTCTTATCAGCACATATTTTTCTATCTTGTTGGCTACATGATGTGTGGTACCCTATTGTATTATGAGGTGGACTGGCACGAGAGCTATTGATATGCCGTCTGTCGTTTCCAGTGAGTAGATCTCCACACAAAAGGGACGCAACAATCAACAACCCTCGGGCCTTTTACACGAGACAAACAATGGACGAGCAGAAAAATTAGTCAAAACTAGTCGCTAACTGTATTCAATTCATTGTTTACCATCTGATTATAATCCAAACGGTGGCCAAATTATCATTGGTCACAAAAAGCCCTTTCCAATCTGGTGAATAAATACATTGTGTCTCGAGCTAAAATTCGGCACACTTACTCAGAATCACGAGATTGATAATCACGGTGGTCGGCTCTGCTTTGAATAAGGATTGTGTAAACCTATAAGCTGGCAATAATATAATTGGAAAAGTATCCCATTTTGGAGTGGGTAAATGGATCGTGGTTACCAAATAAAAGGGAGAGGTTGTCTTTCAAAAAGCATGTCGATGGCGCACACGAAGTTTGGTTGCACCACAGGTGTGGAGTTAATCATACCTATATAAAATATTTCCGAAGATTCAACATATTTTATAATCATTTTGTGCTTAATGTAACTGGTTAGTACAACCTCCTAATCAAAGGTACGGCTAATGTAACAAGTAAATATTTATCCCCTTAGACACCATACTAACCATATTTCACTAAGGGATGTGCTACAGAGATTTACTTTTTGCAGAATGTCGCCGTTGTGGGAGATGAGGAACCGTCTCTGTGGCTGACTCCACCATCGATGTCGACACAAACATGGGGCCGCCGTTGACGCTGCCGATGTTGTTTACCAAGACTTTCATAGCCAACAAATAGCATGTCGTGTTCAATTGTCTTCCACGTTTGTTTTGCAAACGCGTCGGCAAGAACGGAGCCATTTTAACCAGTAGTATGGGCGTATGGTTAATATATAATACAATCTTTGGGCATGGGGGCCTTAGGGCCCGGTACAAGGAACACATATTTGCACCCCTTATGAACGACTCAAATAATGTTGCCAGCTTCGATTGGGCTGGGCCAGGAAGCCTAGCTTGCATTTCTTCTATACTATTTTGTCGCCTCCCGTGATGCATCCCTCTTCGACTCCCACTGGACAAACATCAGTAAACCCTGCATCGCGGTGGCGAGTAAATTTCTGCTGCAGAGACTCTTGTTGGCTTATTTTAAGGAGACGGTCAGACCAACGCGAAAAAGTCGCCAGTGTTCGAATAGACTACCGGAACACCCTAGCTACGGAATCTGAAACCGAAAAATAACAGTTCAAACAAAACAAACAGACAACAGTGCACCCAACGGAATACGAACCAGAGACCGGTGCATTAATGAGCAAGTACGCTACCAGCATGCCACCAAAGCATCTGGCGACGTGTCGGATTATTCAATCTGTAATAAGAATAAGACAACGCGCCTGCACTGCTAGAGCGCGGTGACTTTGAAAAAAACTCTTTCAGAAATGCACTAGCTTCCAGCGCAGGCGTTTTGGTGCTGCGTACCTGGAAGCCTAGCCTGCGCAGTCACTGCCCCTCAGCCACAGATCTACTAGGCCGTGCATCCGAGCTAGTGACGACTTTAGGGGTTACCAGGGGGTGGGGGATTCTATAACTTTCCGTGCAGTGAAATGAGATGAAATGGAATGGAATTGTGTTTCATCTCACTGCTTTCCATATATTTGGATGACATTGAATCTCTCTTCATTCCATTTCGTCTCAACTCACTGGAAGGAAAAGTTACAGAATCAGAGTTCAGAGGAGGCCGTGCCTTCCGTACAAACCTCCAGTCCCCCATCGGCATCCTAGCGGAAGCAAGTTTATGTGCACGGCAAATTCGCCAGTTTTGCGATTTTTGCTAAACGTGTTTATTAAAACACGGAATTGCAAATAATAGACGTATTTTGCGTGTTTATAGCGGCGAATATGTGAATCTGAACCTCAGGACACGACGCTGGTTTCGTTTCAGCTGCAGCCAAATCTGAATTTGTCGAAACTTAGCAATCGGCTGATGCGACAGATTGTGATATAACAAGTGGCATGTCATGAAGAATACTTCGCTGAAAACCTTCCACCCACAAAAAAAACGCAGAATCGATAGGCCACCGTACCAACGTTTGGGACTTACCTACCCCCCCTCACCCCAAGTTAAATGCCTAGTGCCGTCACTGATCCGAGCGCATTCGACGGTGCGTTCACCAAAGCACTTCTACCAAACGTTCTACCGGTACACGGCGTCGAGTACCGGCATCAACATCTACCACTTCAACAAGAACGTGACGGCCACGGTGACCGCCTACTCCGAAGCTCTCTAGAACTCCGTCAATTGATATTCAACGCCATCCTAGTGTGATAAAGCAGCGTTATATAGAGGTTCAATTGCGAATTTTCTAGTGTAAAATCTCGCTTCCGATAATCGGGCTGCAGCTCCCGTTTCCATATCCTGGCCTAGCCAAAAGTGCTGTTCACTATGTGGATGGATTGGCTTGTTCTTACTCCCTTGGTAGATATGGCAAAGTAAGTTATTCGAGGAGCAGGAGCTACTATAGTGACAACGACAGGATTCGATCTATCAACACCTCGGTTTTAAGACGCGAGCTCCGTTCTTGGCCTCCATGCTAGAATAGCTTCCGGTCATTTTAGCGAGTTTAGAAATTAAAATCCGTTCATGCACGAAGATATAGGTGGTCACTGTGATCTTAAATTTCTTCTGTTTGCATATCGACGCACAATTCTGCGGTAGCAACATGCCGACAATGGTATCCATATTTTTTCGGAATGCAGAAATTAAAATTTCCCTAAAGGAGCTACGCCGCTGACGTCTGTGTGAAGAAAAAGTTAGCGTTTGGTTTAGCATTTTACAGATCCTTTTATCCAAGAAACATTAAAGGTTTGACGCCTAGAAAACAAACAATTACGGTCAATACATCAGCAAGACGCTGACCGACCATTCACAGAGGATTTAGTACGGAAAACCAACCATTTCACGCACTTGTGAGGATGGCTTGCTGGTAGCAAGATGGAAGATTTTCACAATATCAATATAATATGGTTCATTTCAATTCAACTGCGGACGAAATTTTTACAATGAATCCATATGATAGAATTATCCTAGAAACCCCGCACAAACTCGTCGGGTGACATTTCTAAATAGCCTCCTAGGCGGATATATTATGTTTTCAATGGTCGATGAACAAAATTACCACGGCACTAAAACACGTGCAATTATTTTTTGTACACGACACAACTTTAAGAAACGTTTTTCAATACTACTAACGCCCTAATTCTTTGTTAAAACTTAAATTCGTTATCTTAAAAGTCCGTTGATAAAACACCAACCGAGACTGGGAGCATATCGAGTTTCAACCGTTTGTAAAAATGTCTGCAACCACACATCCCCACAGCACCGACACACACCGACACACGATGCATATCGCTCGCATGCACCCTTATCAATCTAATAACACAATCGTTAAACTTCACTCCGTTACGGAGGTCTGTAACACACTGTAATAATGGCTGCAGTTTTTAAGAAATGTTTTCCGTAAAACGGATCGATGTAAACTACTTTGTTTTGAGAATTTTTAATTTTACCTAATTGTTTAGAGTCCGAAATTTATTTGTTGTAAATTATTATATGAAAGGGACGTCTCCAAATCCTCTGAGGTCACGGTAAAAAATAAAATAAATAACGGTGAAGTATGGCAAAACATAATAATAAAAATCCCCTCCATTCAAATTTATCGAAAATGAAAAGACGATCAACAATGGCATTGTAATTTAAACTCATCCCGACCGCCAAAGTTACTTTTGTATGCTCTTTTTTTTTAAAGTTTTATGTAGATATATCACGGGCCATTTGGTTTTTTGCCCATTTGGCTAGTTTTGGACTGGCTCTTCACGTAGTCTGAAATATCTTTCTAGTAAGTAAATGCGGGTTGTGGCACGTTATGTGTTGAGTTTGACTCAATCGTCTAGGTCAGACGATTGCTTGAATAAAATAGTTGCAATTTACCAATAGCGACTTCAGTCCGATTATCTTGTCCAACGCAATAGCCACACAACTAACATGATGGCTTCCACAACGACGGATTTTATTTAAGACTGAATGCCCTCTATGGTAATTATGTGCTATACCGCCTCCGTGCTTTAGACTTTTCTGGCGCGGTTGAAATTGGTATTTTTGGATTCCTTGT
>QKMV01004539.1:0-10069 GCA_003287335.1 Lednia tumana | reverse complement strand
GGCGGCGGCGGCGGCGGCGGCGGCGGCGGCGGCAGTGGTGGTGCGCTAGTGGACAGACCGTGCTGCCCCCAGCGAGCAACTCGGCGCTACACGTCCAAGCGTACGGCACGGCGGTCGGCATTGTTGCGAACAGGAGGAGGAGGCGGAGGATCAGTCGAAACGTGGGCTACGGGTAACATCCAACAATAACACCGCAAGCTTGCCCAGCCGCGCCGCGTCGCGCCGTGCAGCGCCGTGCAATCGGCATCGCAGCTCGTGGACGAGCTAAGTGCCCGCCAGAATACGCCAAGACACCACGAAAACAAGACACAATACATCCAACACAAGTGGACCTCGTTGCTGCACTTGTCTGACGGCGCATCGCAGTGATACGGTCGACAGTTTAGCGCCACGGTAACGTTAGGTACAACATTTTTTAGAAGTGTTTCATTAGTTTCGGGTGGAATTGTTTTTCGAACAAAAAATCGTATTTTAAATAATGTGATTATTCGGTTTGATAGCGAGTGACAACGTTACGTGAAGAAGATACTGAAAAGTGTCCCGGATGCAGATAAGAATAACTATTTCAGCAATTTTATCGGTGCGAATTATCATTTTGTTTTCCAGCGGGTTTTAGTGCGAAAGAAATTGAACGGAAACTCGGTCGCGCCGTGCGTTTTTGAATTGAAGATAATGTTTGCGGCATCTTTGTCGTTATGTTTGTTGTGAATGCGGTTTCGTTCATCTCGCCGTTTGTGACACCTTCAAGTGAATTGAGTTCTCAATAAGTACCAATAAGGCGCAAGAATGGTCTGAATAGATGTTTGGATATACACGACCCCTTTGTAGGACAATATTAATGGTTAGCTGAGCAAGTTATTCTCCCTTCGTAACAAGAGTTAGAATAATGATGTTCGCAGTTTGACATGCCAAATGTAGTTGAAATTTAGACAACATTACACAACGCACGTTTTGAATCGTTTATAGCATTATGGTCTTCATTAGTAAAGGTGTCGAATGATAGGCGTAAAAATAAACATATTTGCGTGGTTCGATAGATGGTTATAATTATTTGAAACGCATTGTGGAAAGATTCAAGTTGCTGTCTCTTTACACGAACAACGAATTAAAAAAGCAATTGTTATACACAGGCTATAATTACTGATATTGTTAATTTGATCGAAAAAAAGTACCTATTATTGCAAAGAACTATCTGGATTGCAAAACAAAATTACTGCAATAATAGCGTTCATTTAGAACAAAAGTAAAACATTGTCGATCTTTTGAATCTGAAATTTGTTACAGTTGTAGACACAATTTGTATTCAAAAGCCTCACACACAAAAAATTCACATAGGGATTTTACGCATCTTAAATTCAAACCTAACCAAAACGCGATATTTTTCATATTTTCCACACATTTCGTATGCAAAGCACGTCCGTCAAAAACCGCGCCGTGCTCCCCGTCGATTGTGCTACAAGTAATAACCTTTAACTAACCGAACAGCAGTGCGAATTTTTCATCACTTCTATTAGGCTCGAGCTAAACTGGAGCTGACCTAACTTGCATTAAACGCGAGGGCAAAATCCGACCGGTTTCCCACGGCTCGTGTGGAGGAAAGCGTGGAGAAAAGCGAGAAAAGCGAGAAAAGCGCTCGAAGCTGCGGCCACGTAATGGCGGCCGAGGCATTGCCGGCACGGGCGAACCATTTCCCAACCGTCGTTGAAGTCCCTAACTGAACGTTTCCGTTCGTAGTCCGATCGGAATAATTAAAAAGATCGAAGTAATTAAAGCAAGTGCTAAACGGAAACCGAAACGTTACCTTTCACGTGATTCTACGACTCTACGATTCCAATTTATGATTTGAATGCAAGTTTTCCTCAACGGATTCCCATCGACGGTGAGATAAACGGTGGGCGATTATCACACGTAAACAGAAAATGATTATCTGCTGAAGTGAAAATACTCAACATTGTCGTGAAATCGTGAAATCGTGCGGTTTTGAACAAAATAATCACACATTCATAGCCGAGTAACAGGTTAAACACAAGAGAAAATGTTTCTCAAACACTATTTCCGCGATGTAAGACTTAATTCGTACGATTGTCGCTGAAAATGTGTTGCCCCCGTGTGCTGATTGTGTTGATTGTGCTGATTGTGCTGACTGTGCCGGATTGCGGGTGCCGGTGTTTGGTGATCGGATTCGGATTCGGAAGCCGTTAGTCGGTCTCCCCATGACCGACGTAATGCGCGGCAAACAGGGCGTCCGGCCCAGCTTGTCTGACGACGAAGCGGACTATATTAGCTCCGTCAAGCGCCCGCCGTCGCCGCTTGACGGCTGCGGGGCTGGGGGCCCCGGTTCTGGACCGGGATATTGGCTGGCTGCGGTCACAGCAGCCCACGGAGTCAACATGGAGCCCATCACCACCGCTGAGACGGGCTTCATCAGCAGCCAGCCGTCGATGGCAGAATTCATGACTGCCTTGCCACGGGTACGTGTCACATCATATTCACACCTACTAACATGGACATCATCCTCTTGCAGTAACTAGCGCCATGTAACATCTGAATGTTTCATTCAATTAATTGGCAAGATGATGGGTACATGTAAAACTGTTTTTAGTTACCTTAGATGAAGAGAAAGTTAGGCGTGAAAGTTTGTGCATATCACGTTTTGAGCAAATGCAGATGCATCCAGTTATATAAAATAGTTTCTTTACGTTGCTAAAATTGTACCTGTGGCTAAGTTTGCTCTTTTTGTGAACAATGTTGTGCTTTTCTGTCTGGCAGCAAACGGCTCCTGGATCTTTAAGCCCAGCATCCGTGGGATACAACACGGGATTAGATCATGGCTCTCAAGTTGGAGATCTTCAGCAGTCTGGCGTGAATGTACCGGAGTATCCGTGGATGAAGGAAAAGAAGACCACACGGAAAAGTAGCCAGCAAGGTAAGAACATCTGTGCGGCGACAGCTTATCTTATACATAACAAGTGATAACGTTAAGGACTGGTGAAGGTATAGAAAAATAAATGTTACATGCAAATGAGTGATTTTTATCTTGAAATGAAATTGCGGAAAATAGGGAATTTAAATTCGTTGAGCTTAATATAGTATACGGAGCCACGTGTAATGGTTAAAATGGAACACGGCGGCTTCGAAACTTAAAAAAACCGACCAAATTAATTTAATTAATCGCTTGAAATAAACACTATGACAAAAAATTGAGCTTCGCGATATATGTAGCCTTAACTATTTAGATGTGCAATGCATTGGCGATTCGTTAGTAGATTTGACAAGCTTGAAGACCTATTTGAGTGAATAAATTTTAAGCGAAATGGCAAATGAATGAAATAAGGATTGAGTAACTCTTACTTAGATACTGCGAAAATTGCGCTCATAGGATTTAGTTACCCTACGAATATTGCGTCAACAGGGTTCAGTTACACTTGCTTATAGTTACTACGAATATTACGCCTAGATTGTTATAAAACGTAGCTGGGATACAAGCCTTGTAAGGTTACCTGCTAAAATAACAGCAATGTGCGGTTATCAAATTAAAGCTACTGTTAAGTTGACTATTACCTTGCACGAATTTGAGTATTAAAAAAATCTATTATCAAACCTGACGGCACGTTTTACTTTGAGCCCCAAAGGCCAGACGTGTCAGGAAACAATTTTGGAGTCTGCTAGGCATTTTGCAAACCCAGACAACTGAGTGGTCCTCGACCCATGTTGTGAATCAAATAGTATCTCGGTTGGGTTATATCAATCTGACATGATTTTAAACTTAACTAGTGCGTTCTGTTGATTATTCCATGTACGCACTCTCTTCTCAGTTTCTGATATTGTAACAGACTTGAGTTTTGGTGATATTACGTGGCCATGTTACGTTGCGTCGCATCCATGGGACGCCAGCCGTGCGTACAGTATGTTTATCCCAAAAATAGTAATGGTCGAAGAATGATACAAAGGAAATATTCAGACGATATCACTATTTGACTCACACATAAGGTGCTAGTAGCATGCGTAGGCTAAAACTAAGTCACAAATCACACGATTTACCAACGAACGTGATTTGATCCACATGAAGGTCTTCTTAAAGTTATAATATTATTAATGGCTTGACGGACACTTTCATATCTCGAAGATGACTTCCATAGAATGGCCGAACTAAGGCATGGTTAGTTGAAGCTTGAAGCTTGAATCTTGAAGCTTGGACTGCAGTGAGGCTGAGGCGGGATTGTGTATGGGATCTGCTTGAATCGGATGACTTACCTTTCTCCAGCGGGGGTCTCCACCTCTAATGGCCCGCGTTGCTACTGGTTTCCTATTCCTTGCACCGTAGCCTACGTTGGTACATTCTTATACAAGACTAGTGATTTGATTGATCATCATTTATCATTTTTACATGCCTCAGCCACGACTTATATGCAATAGCTAAAAAAAGGCTTGGATCGGAATGGGTGTTACGTTTGTTTAAAGAAGCATGTCCTGAATTGATTGGGAAATAAAACTAAATTCTTTGTTAGCTGGAATAATACACGTAAAAATTGTGTTTGTCGTTTGGTTTTGTTCAATGACAGTGGACGCGCCACTTACACGACTCAAAAGTTGTTAAAAAAAGGGGTTACCTACTCATATTGGCCCACTCGTTTTAAATACAAAATTGAGTAATGAGCAATCCACATAACACAGTGCTAATTTTTTATTGAATTAAGTTTTAGCTAGCAGTAACTACTGTTTTACTTCAATGATGTAATATTTAAAGTCTTTCAAGTTTATGTCATATTTAGATGTTTTAGGAATCCAGGCAAATCAATAAACGGCTTTAAAATTAGACAACATTGGCGTGAACTGTTTGATGCATGATTAAGAGAAAGTTGGCGAAAAATGCCAATGTAATTATCCGACAATATGACTTAAGGTGTTAATTTTTGTTCAAAACACTTCAAAAACTTTTTGCCATTTTAAAACATTTTTACATGTTTTTCCCGATTGATGTGCGGTTTGTTATTAATGGCTTAATCAAAAGAGCAAAGTTAATCAAAGCGGCTTTTTACCTAATTGTATTTATGCCCAGACAAGATAGAACAAAACCGAACTAATAAACAGTATCTCATTGATGAGAGGGAAAAAAACCTTCGTCGTTCGTGTTGAGAAAACATATCGCCAGTCTAATGACTAATTTGAAAGGTTTTCTACCGAATATTGGCAATTATTTTCCTAGTGAACTAACAAATGGTCGGCCAGTGATCTTTGTAGTTTGAAGCACAGTCAATCAATCTGGATGGATGATAGCATAGCTAGTCGGCTAGTCGGCTAGTCGGTTGATCGCCATGGTTGCATGTTGGTAGAAGCTCTTCTGAGGCTAGGCCTAGTTGATGTGGTATATACATCAGGTGTTCTTTTGCCGGGCAAGATGAAATGAGTTACGGGCAATCGTTGCATCAACTCCCCAGCAAATGTTGAGCGACACGCCGGTAGGCGCTTGATTGTAGGTACCTACCTCCATTGCATATCATTCCATGCTGCTCCATCTCCATTCTCCATTCTCTATTCTCCATTTTACATTCTCCATTCCAACTGATCTGTTTCTTTCAGTTAATCAAATGTGATTATAGTACAGTAGGATCTCAATTAATGCCATATCAAGTAATGATACACAGGCATACTTAATATAAGCTGAGAAAAAGTATGTTGCTATATGAATTATATATACACATATGTGTTATGATTGATTCTAGCATTGAGAAGTGGTGGACTGTTTTTCGGCAATACGTTTGACCGTTAATTTGCACCTATAAACGTCGAAATGCGTACGATAGCTTCCTTCGAAACACCGATAAGTTTTAATTACGTTGTAGTCGTTTATTGAATTCTCGTGCCATTCTTTTCAATTGTCGGTTAGGAAGTTAACAATCCGTTAACTTGTTATCGCCATGGAAACAGCCAATCAGAAACAGTGATTTTGATTTACCGGACTGTCAGATTTTTGTAGTTGGCTATTGAGAAACTGGCGCAAAATATGTTTGTCATTCTTGAAACGCGTGTTACCTACAACAACGGCCGCATAACGATGTCATTTTCAGTTTTGAATTTCGACTGCGTTTGAACAACCGGCGATTTACGGCAGATTTTCCTTTCGTTCAATTTGTAGATTCGTGTAGTATTATGCATCGTCATTTTTAGCAAAACTCTTCACTTTCTAAGAAGAATCAACAGAAAATCGGATTCTTTTGGACAAATCAAAAAACAGGTAAGGGCCTATCTTAACAGATTTCACATTTTAAAAAGCGAAATAAAAAACGAAAAATACGAGAGGACCACACAGAATGTAGCAGCTATGGTATAGAGAATCTTGTTTCTGTTTCATCTATGCTTCATTTAGCCTAGGTATGATAGACAAGGTGTATCGTCTTCGAATATCTTTTAGACCTAGCTGAAAACCGAAATATGAATCACGAAACAAGAGAAGTAATATAATACATGTTGAAGAGGAATTTGAAGCTGTCGAATGCTCTCATCCTTAGGCCTTCGGCTATCAGAAAAAATAACGATAAGCTTTAATTACCTATAACCGCCTGAAGCTTGGGTGTTGACTTGTTTTTTTTTCCGGGAAGACAGCATAAGTTCCAAAGCTGCAGGCAGCTTGACTGGAAGGGTCAGGAATAGGAAAAGAAGCTGGTGAAGAGACGGGTTGTTTAAGGGAGCTGATCTATCCCACCTTTTGGCTGGAATGGCTTTGGAATAATGTTGGAAACTACAATCAGGATAGCCGGTCACCAAGATCGAACAACTGGTACCTTCCGCAAGCTAGGCAGAGCTAGGCAGAAGCTAGGCTCAGCTCGATTCTTGTTTAAATGTATCTTTTGGAAATGTACTAAGCACTTGTACAGTGCATAAAACATTACTTCTTGTGGAAATTTCGCTTTTAAGATCGAACTAAAATTGAGCAACTTCCATTGTTCTCCTTCGAAGCACTGGAGTTGCACAGGACCCGGATTCAAGTCACAATCGTGCTCCATAATCCTATTTTTCTCTACAATGGTAATTAAATTGATCTGCCTTTGGAACTGATCTATGGTTTTTATGCATTACGTTTGTGTGTGTGCGTTGCAACTTTTCCTCAAATTCTTGAAACGTTAGTATGGTAATTTTTTTATAGTCCAGACATAACTGAGCAGGAACAAGAGAGCGTTACAATTCGGTTTTATTATTTCCAAAATGTTTCACGTGCGTTCTTAAACGATAATACTGATACTATTAACTCACAAGTAAAGGTATTTGGCATATCATTTCCATCAATTAAAGGTGACAAGAAGTGTCAACGTAATGTAACTAATTGTATCTATTAGTTTGATATGACATGGCCAATTAAACGTGCAGTGGTTTTCAAAATAAAGGCGATGAAAACTACTAGACAAAAATTGACTGCACTCACAACAATTTACAAACCACAATAGGATGCCATTGTAATTTGTAAATTGTATGGAGTGCAGTCAATTTTTCTCTGATAGTTTTTCATCACCTGATTGATTATTGTACAATTAAATACTTATACTCGAGCGGAGGGGCATTTACAAATTCTTATCAATCATAAATGTTAAAACATATTCTTATTTATTAGCAGAAAGAAGGCTCAAAACAGCACAAATTTCACCGTCTAGTCCAACAGTGTAGTTCTAAATAAGGTATTAGTATTTCAAAGCGCTGGAACACATAGGTATAGATATACTGGTAGAATGAACACGTCGCATTACAAACTGCCTTGAAAAAGTGGAGTGATCTACGGGTGCCATTTTGTTTCCTTCGTGGCCGCCGAATGCTTCCTTTGACAAGGGCTACACATGTTTTTCCCCATACGCCGATGCCGAAGCGTGTATAGGAGAAACACGCCATGTTCTGAACATGTCGAAACCCTGACGCTATGCTATCATCGTCTCATGCAAGCTGGATAACATCTGACTACACTTTTCCAGCCCTCTTTACAATTCTCAAAAATCTACACCCACGCACACACACATACACACACACACACACACACATACACACTCTTTGACAAGGAAATGTTTCTGGTTTCAATTTCAAGTTTTTAGACCGAGCGAGCGAAGCGTCTCCCATTCATTTCTTGTGACACCAAACTTTTTTTGTTTGTTTGTTTTTTACTGGTGCTCCACAGGCTAGACGGAATGTCCGGCCGAGCTGATTGCTTTTTTCAATTCTTGCCCGATAATAACTTGGATCTGAATAGTGTTTGAACCTAATCGTTTAAGTAGTTTTTTCATAAAATATGTTTGAAAATCGAAAAAATCGTTTGAAATGAAATGGGGAAGTTTTAATAATGGAAATTGTTTACTTAGTTACTACAGAACAAACCCTCCTATAAAATTGTTACTTAGTGAATTTTAGGTGGTCAATGTTGCTGTGGTTTAAGCATAGAATCATTTATTTAAACAATTCGATCCATCGAACGAATTGTCATGCCGAAAAAGCCACCGTGAGTTCGTTCAGCGCGACACGCAAGAGTCGTGAATTCCTAGTATCGCTGATGGATATGTGTGCATAGTCTGTACACAACTACATGTGCCTCATTACAGCGTTGGTAATATTGTCGATATGTTGCATGGCCATTTTACCAAACAATAGTGTTATTGCAATGGCTCACAATAAACATATCCTCGCCTCTAAGATGTGGTCGAATTTGTGCTACAAAGCGGCTATTTTAATTATTTTCTACGAAAACGCTATGCACGTGTGTGTCGCTTTGAATGAGCTCGCGGCGACTTTTTTGGCATGACAAATCTGTGACAGATCGAATTTAAATTTAAATAAGTGATTCCTTCCTTGGAACTGCAGGAAATTGATTTACTCAAATTCACAACTACAATAATGGAGATGTAAACAATTTCTATTATTACATTTCCCCGTGTTAATCTTAAGGGATTTTTTAGATTGTCTAGCATTTTTTATGATAAGCTGCTGAGTCTATTGGGCTTTAAAACTAGACAAATCGTAGTAAGTATTAGACCAGTATTTAAAGAAAAATGTCAGTTTGATCGGACATTCCATCTGGCAACAAAAAATCAAAAAAAAAACTCAAGTAGCATAAGAGTGTAATGGAAGACTTCACTCACTCGCTCGCCCTTACAATACGTTTGTCTGAAAGGTAGCAAGATTTGGATTGAAACAGGAAAACAATTTCGTCCTTTCAACAGGCATTGGTAGAAAATGTGGCAAAACTTTTTCTAGAATATCAACGATCAGCTGGTCAATTATCTAATTGTCCAATGTCCAGCCCAAAGAGAGAATTGGTAGCCTGCGCGACAGCAGGTCTTTAAAGTGTCTTATTGACGTGCTTGAGTGAAACAAAGACAAAACAACAAACGTGTAGAAACATATTTTCGTAAACAACTGTTTATCTTCTCTTCTCACCGGCCGTCAATTTTTGGCTCGGGGCACAAAATCAACATTATTCTTTTCACGGCGACAAGACGTATGTGTCAAACTTAAAACGAAGCTTTCCTTTTCAAGTATCAGCTTCTTAAGAAGCGCCAAAAATGTAGGAGTTCTGAAACAATCGTCACGAGCGAGATCACAAACAATACCTACAGACTTGAAATGTCAACAAGCCATGAGCTTTGTTAACCTGTTCGTGCCACACAAGGATTTGTGGCAGCATTACTGGAAATAAAAAATTCCAGGCCAAACATTTTTGACGATAATAGCGCGCTAGTAAGGTATTTCACGCATTTTGTGATTAACTATTCTAACAATACATGTAGCACGTATCGCTGTATATGGACAAGAAAAGATCTAAAAAGCTTTGGAACCAAATTAGTTTGACATGTATCCAGCAGTGCACTTTTGCTATATAGCAAGCTTAAAATAATATTGCCGTACAGGCCTTGGAAACCTTATGGGTACACGACTGGATAGCAAGCTTCAAACGTGGCCGTTCAGACATAAGAAGCCTACCGTAACAATTTGCTTTAAAAAAAGCTTTTTTTTTTTTTCTTTTTTTTATAGTGGTGTTTAACGACGCACTGTATTGACAACTGGCCCTGTGGCACTGGTATATTGGCGTCGGTGA
>QKMV01004538.1:0-10075 GCA_003287335.1 Lednia tumana | reverse complement strand
CAGTTATTAACAGTTTTTTTAAAAACTATAGTGCTGAAATTAGTCAGGAGATATGAGTCTCAAAAAAGTAATAAGTTCAGAAAGTGTTTGACGTCGAACTGGGTCTTTCTTCGCCTTGAGTAGGATGGGTTGGTTGGCTAGGAAGGGGTGACATCAGGAGCACGCATGTAACGAAAATATGTCACACTTTTCAAGAAAACTGGTTGCTAAACGGGGTAAAACTGCTAACAGGCCTACTAATTGGATTTTTTTTAGTAGACGTTCTTAGCAGTTTTACCCAGCTTAGTAAACAGTTTGTGTTGAAAACTAGTGGCATGATCAGGAACGCGTCTAAAGAAATGTATGTGCCACTCTTAAATGCTTAAGAGGGTATGTTCGAAATCTCTTAGTCGATACAAATCGCTGACATTTTCAATATGAATAGAGAATTAAATTCTACGCAAAAATATGAAAAAAAACAAGAAACATTGAGGTACCTGAACTAATTTTGGAATTATAATACATTGAAGTTAGGCCTTCAGTCCATGATTAACATGGCGGACAGAAAGAACACCACATTTTCTCAACTAAATATTGCTTTATGCGTCGTTCTAATCGATAGATATTTACGCAAAACTAACTGTACATTCATTATTTTCTACTGAAGATTTAAAATACAAAAAAAATACATCAACCTAAACGATTAACAGAGATATAATGCTTCGAAGAGAAATATTCTAAAAACACTTGGCTGTTTTTAGCACGGCTGCAGTAGGTACTGTCGTTACACTAGCTACATTGTAAACATTTTTTTTCTCCTAACACTTTGTTTGTTTGTTAAAAAACCCCGTTTACCACGAGCTAGATGGCGATTAAGATTTGTTTGAGGTATTTCAGCTGCCATTTTGATAAGAAACAACCAGTTTTTCATGCACATCTAGCAGGCGGTGGCCCATTTGTACATTCCTCCTTAACTAAATAGTCCAATTTACAACTCTGCAAGTTTCAACCTTACGTCACTCAACCCTTCCGTACGGTAGCGTTGGAAAGTTAAAATAAAGTTCACATGAATCTGCCAACGGAATACCAGTACACTGTTTAAATCTCTGACTTAAATAACAATGGTCCATTAGTAGAGTGCAAGTGCTCAGTGCAAACTAATAACAAATAAATTACACCACTCCCTGCAATCTGCATCAAGGAAAATAACTATTAGTTGGTGTGTTTCTTTTTTTCTACGTAGAGCTAGGGAAACGGTGCCATGAAAACGTAGTTCTATGCTGTAGATTGCGTTGGGTTTGTTTGGGGAAAATTAGGTGCCAATCGAGGCTAACAATGAGATCCTTAGCAGCACAGAGCTTTGGTCCGACGGCAAACTAATGGACGACTGGAAAAAAGAGGATTGCAGGATCAATCAACGTTGTGGGATCAATGCTTTTCTTATGGCGTTTAAAATCCCAGAATGTTGATTGCCTCTGGAATGCCAGTGGTCCATTGTTGCCTGGAAGTCACATTGTAGGGATTGGTGTCGGAAAGCCGACTAATCCATGTGCTGAGTACGGCGTGCTTTTGTCGTGTTACAGAACAAAATAAGTCATGTACGGTTTGGCATGTTGGATACACCGATTCTCGTGAGATCACCGAAGTTAAACAACATTGCGCTGGGTCATGGGTGACCGAACGGTTTGACATGTTGGATACACCGACTCTCGTGAGATCACCGAAGTTAAGCAGCAATGCGCTGGGTCATGGGTGACCGAACGGTTAGGCGTGTTGGTTACACCGATTCTCGTGAGATCACCGAAGTTAAGCAACAATGCGCTGGGTCATGGGTGACCGAACGGTTTGGCATGTTGCATACACCGATTCTCGTGAGATCACCGAAGTTAAGCAACAATGCGCTGGGTCATAAGTGACCGAACGGTTTGGCATGTTGGATACACCGGTTCTCGTGAGATCACCGAAGTTAAGAAACAATGCGCTGGGTCATGGGTGACCGAACAGTTTGGCATGTTGGATACACCGATTCTCGTGAGATCACCGAAGTTAAGCAACAATGCACTGGGTCAGGAGTTGAATGGATGGCCATTCTTTGGAAGCCAGACCTATTTATGTTCGGGAGAGAGGTTGGAGGGTTTGAAGCTAGTGCAGCAGCTTCCCGCCCCTTGATAAAACATATCGACAGCATGGATTAGTGGAGGAATTCTGTAGTTTGAGTCGTACCATTCTTCGGCAGGGACGTTAAGCGGTGGTCCCCTTGGTGGTTTTCGACAGGAGTAGGCTCCATGCTGGCACAGGGTTTCCCTTATCGCCTGTTAGATTCATCATCACCCTCATTGTCACCCAATAATTATCCGACGTCAATCGACTAGTGCCACAGGGCCAGCTGTCAATACAGTGCGACGTTGAGCACCAAAATTCAACGAATCAAATGTAGACAAGTCTATGAGAAGACCACTGGCGTAGCAAATTATCATGCTACCCACATTGATCAGAACGAGAGACGGAGATAAGGAGATAAAGAGGGAAGAATGCAGCTGGGAATGAGCGTGAGTGGTGGATAGGCAAGAAAGACAGTACCACAGAGAATGTACTCAAAAGTCATCAAGAGATTTATTGCAAGACTGCGATGCAGCAGAGATGCTGACAGGAAATTGCAGAGCACAATTCAAGCGTTGGCCAATGCAGTAAAGATAACACGTGTATGCAAGAGAGAGTCACCCCTGAATGGCCGCGGGGCGGCAGATAAGCTTACTAAGGAAATCATAAAACAAGGCAACAAATGATCATCATATCACCAGCATGCGTAAAGAATAGAGTTGGGTAAAGATTTTATAATGTTTATCATCATATTGGTTTATTACAGAAGCTTCTCACATGAGACCGTATTTTTGCAAGATGACACAAAGCAAAGAAACATTAGAGATAACATCAGTATTTTTCAGTACATTTATGGCAAGGGAGATGGTCAATTTAGACGTACACACGAGTGGTTGAAAAGAAGCAGAAATAATCGCAAATAAATAGAGGAAAAATGAAAAGTCAAAATTCAACTGATGATCGGGCAGCTATACAAACAACTGAACAAATAAAGGCACCAATAATGCGTTTGGTCAAGAAAGATATTCAAGGCACACATTTTCTATGTTCAGATTCTATTTTCTAATGATATTCTAAGAGCCATTTTCTGCCAAGTTTTCTACGTCGAGAAGCTGACTCTGACGAAATACACAACCTGTGGCAGGTAGTGGTAGCACTAGGTAGTGGCAGGTAAAAGACTAAGAGGAAACAAAGCTTTTCCCAAAGCCTCCTTTTCCCGTGCTTTGCCTTCGTCTGTTTTATAAATTATCCAAATATATCAACATCAACCAGAATCATCAAATTCTGGATCAAGTTTTGGCTCAAATATTGGGGGAATAAACGCTCGTTTGACGTTGACAGCTTGTTAATCAACTCTTTCGCCTCGTATCCTAGTTTATCTTGAACGTGTGAGTCATCTTGCTGGTTGAAAACTTGGTCTGTAAAGGTGCGCTTTACCCGTACCCAGTCTTGTATAGTCTTTGCTTTAGTTAGAGGTGCACGGAATTGAGACACGTTTTAATCCTCGCACTTGTATAGTATCCATGTAAACATCCCGAACATGTTATCTATCAGAATAGATGAGTCTGGCTATGTTGTCAAATATCTCGTAGGCCCTCACATGCCATATTGCCACATAAAGTAGATGAGTTGGGGAGGCAATTTGGTATTTGGCAACACAGCTCTGTGCTCGAGTCAGTGACCAAGTCTTTACGGGTATAAAACCCGAGTCCTGTCAAATAATCATTGATTTCAATAAAGATAAACCTAATCACCTCTAAATCCGTGCACTCCTAACTAAAGCAAAGACTATAACATACAATCGTGTAATCGAACACAACACCGAAAGTACGTCGAAGCGGGGGGCGTATTGCGGCATCGCCCTGATGGATGTCGGGCAGACATCGTCGTCACACAGCAAAGCAGATGCCACAAGTGCAGCGGTGGTACAATGCGATAGAGAGCGAGCGAGAGAGAGAGAGTGATGCAGAGATAGAGAGATAGAGAGATAGAGAGAGAGAGGACTGTATGTGCTGGAATGTCGTACCAGATAGTGCATTTACAGATTTCCAACTGCAGCCTTGTAAACGCGCGTCTGGCACGCACTCCAGAACTTGCTGCATACTCCCTAGAGGGCACCATGTGACCCGGTCTGCGTCGACTCCATCCTCTCTAGGAACCCTACTGCCTGCCTGCCTGCCTGCCTGCCTGCCTGCCTGCCTGCCTACATACCTTCCTTCCTTCCTTCCTTCCTTAAATAACCCACCCCTCTCACAACTCCCCCACCTCATCCTTACAAGTTCGGTTACCATACTCCTGCAGAATTCACCTCCACTCTATTCTTATTTCCTCCACCTCTATCCCAACCTTCCGTCCATCCCCACCACAACCCCATTCTTCCTGAGTTCCTACTATCTTTCACCCCTCGTTCATCTCCCACCCATTAATATGTTTCCTCTACTTAGTCTCCCGATTCCTTCACCATTTCCCCACTTCAGCCCACCAATCCTTCCATCATTCCTAACGATGCCTTCCTGAATCCTTCCATGCTTCCCTACCTACGAGCTCGATTCTTTAAAAACAGTAAACATACACCGTATCTAATGTTAACCGATCTAAATCGATACATGTACGAATCACTTATTTTAGACATCGACCAGTATTCATTAAATACTGACCAGTATATAAAAAAGAAAACAGTAAGTAAATGGGTTTAACTGCTGAGAACTTCTAACAAACAAACTGCCAACGTTTCGCTAACCATATTGAAAGCTTCTTTGGGGCGATTGTCCAGCAGTTAAGCCCATTTACTAACAGTTTGTCTTGAAAACTAGTGCTGAAATTAGGCAGAAGACACGAGTCTTAAGAATTAAATACCGGCCAGCATCTCTTTAGCATTTTTGAAATCTCGACTTGTTGCCTCCTTCCGTCCTTCCTTGCTTCCTTTAACCACCCCCTGACTGGCTTGTCGTCAAAGCGATGCTAGACTGTTGCCATGCAAGACTGTTGGTTTTCACGACGCATTCTCGGATCGATGCGAAGCCAACTTTTAGCACACGAGTGAACACCGAGTTTGCTGTGAATCATCAGCACGGTTTTAACAAAGTATTCAACAGACTGACAATGGTTATTAGTGGCTACCATGACAACATCCAAATTCCGTGTCTCGCCCGCGGGTACTGGAGAGTGGTTGCACACATCGACCACATTCAAAAAGAAATTCCAGAGACGATTAAAACCGTGTGTGTAAAGCTTCTCTAGGGGGCTGCATTTTAAAAAGTCCTGATTGACTCTGGATTAAGCCTTTTTAAATGTTGTCTATTAGCTGCGCACGCGCATCACAAGGTAATCAGCCACTAATTAGGATTCAAGTTGTCAACATCAGCTGGAAAAACCCGACCGATTAAAAGTTTGTTTTAATTGATTTATTCCTGCCAAGAAAATAGTACTAATAGAAATAGAAGAAAAATATTATATGTAGTTTAATTAGATCATTGTGCCACAGCAAAAAGCGCTGAAACCCGGAAAACCGCGCGGGAAACCTTGGGGTTGACGATTGAAGTCCCCGGCAAACCGTTTCGTAATGAAATTTCGCGACCGGGATTTCAAATGGCGGCCACAGCAACCGGGTGGTAAACGCCCGGTTTATCAGGTTGGTATTACGGAATGCACCCTTAACGCGAAAAGCAACACAGCAACCAGAGGCAGTGAAAACAGATGCACACAACTTTCCAAGAGGCATGCGAACACAACTAAAGAGCGGGTTATCCTTCTATTATTTGCCAGTATCACACAAAAGGTATCTTATCAGTTAAATGCAACCAAAGGAATGAGTTATCTTCACCAGGCATATCAACAGCCGTCAAAAAACCTGTCGTAAATCTAGTGGTAACTTGAAAAACCCACCGAATTCAAGTTTATTTTAATTGCTGCAGTCAAACTGTAAGTGGCAGAGTCACCAAACTTGGTTCATTTCGTAGAGAATTCAACTGACTTTCTGACTGAATTTATTGGACAGTTTTAGTTTCATTACTTTTGGTTAAACGCATGTTTATTGTGCTATTATCAACTTTTCAAGCTGAAACCTGATTGTAACAAAAAGTAACGAGTGTAAAACTCACATACATTTTGTCAGAAAGCCAGTTGAATTCTCTGTGGTACGAACCAAGTTTGCTGTCTCTGCCACTTTCTTTGACCGCAGTCATTAAACTAATCTACTAATCGAGTGGGTTTTTCCAGCGGCCACTAGATTATCCCAAGTACACACAAGGAAAAATAGATCTGTCGCTGGGACGGAGATGTACAGCCCTAATTTTATTGAGTTTCCACGGAGCAAACGTGAGATGTTTTCTTTTTTATCGGCCACTTTACGATGCCTTGAGGGCAGCCACGTAGGAACGTTTTTGATATGGGGGGGGGGGGGCACCGGGCAAGTCCAGACTCATAGAAGGTAATTGGTAGCGTAACGAAAGAGATCACAAAGTAGGAGGATTGCTTTCGAGACAAAATTTGAATCCGAGAAAGAGGATATTGAGGTCGGAAACACACTTTCAAGCATGATATCGCGAGGGAATAGATACTTTTAAGACGTTACATGCTTAAGCGGTCGACATTACAGAGGAGCAACGCAATGGCATGAACGTTGGGGGGAGGGGCATTTACCCCCCTTGCCCCCCCCCCCCTCCCACTCCACCAGTTCCTACGCCACTGCTTGAGGGTACGTGGCATCGGGAAGACATTTTATTGTGGAATTCAAACTTCCGAGTCATCAAACAAACTGATTACAAACTAGGCTGAATGTTAAGAAAACCAATACAACTTTTTAACGTTTTTATAAAGCGTACGATTGATTGCGATCGTACTTGAAACGAAACGTTGGGAAGTTGTAGTGGATTTCTTAGCAGTTAAACCCAGCTTATTATCAGTTTTGGTTCAAAACTAGCGCTAAGCTGAGGAGATGGACACGAGTTTAAAGAATTCAACACCAAGGTGTAGGTTTTTTGATTCAGTGACAAAACGCCTGCACGTGCTTAGCATAAGCTGAATAATACGTCGGAGGCAATGAATGCAAGGAATAAATGCAAACAAATTAATTACAAGTCTGCCACGTCATGCCCCTGAATCTGATCCCACGATCGAGCGTAAAAACAACAACAACCAATCACATACAATTCACAAAGTGAACACAAAAAAACAAGCGACTATACCCTTGTCGAAGGATCAGTAGAATTTCTACTGATGTCGTTAGAAATCCTACCGATATTAGTAGACGGTCTAATGTTACCATCAGGCTTCTACTAATGTCAGTAAGGCCTGTACTGATAACAGTACAAATAAACTAACCTGAAAAAACCTACTAAAATAACCTACTGATACCAGTAAGATTCCTACAGATATCCCGAGATTTTCCTACTGATATCACCAGATTCTGCTGCTTTTTTCTACCGTTTTCTCCACTGGTCCTTCGACTAGGGTAGCCGATACACATAAATGCCATTTCAAAAATGTCCGTCCGCCCGGGGAATCGAACCCCGATCTGCCGGATTCCGGGCGGGGCGTTTGCGGAGCGCACTTTGGAAGTAACGTCGCACTACTTCGATCGCGGCGGACAGTTTCACGAGACAAGAACACGGAATGCCACACGTTTGGTATGTCAAAGGACGACGTCGAATTAGGTTATGGGTCGATATCGGCACACAAATCGCATTATGCCGAAGCCAACCTGTGTACGACAAACTGGAAGCGACTATCTGTTTAGGTGGAATGAGGGGCAGGTAAAAAACACATCAGATTTGCAGTTTCTTTTAATCCCTGCAGCTAAACTGTCAGTGGCAGAGTCACCAAACTTGGTTACCTCCAAGAGAATTCAACTGGCTTTCTGAAAAGATGTATGGGAAATGTTTGTTTTCTAAACTTTTTTAAAATACCTGATTTTCAGTGAGATATTATCATTTTTTTCAACTTAAAGAACGATCTTTAAAAACTGATGAATAAAAAAAATGAAACGGGTATTTTTAGAAAGCCAGTTGAATTCTCTCGGACGTAACCAAGTTTAGTGTCTCTGCTACTTAGAGTTAAGCTGCAATGAAAAGAAACTTAACATCAGGTGGGTTTTCCCAGTTGCTCCTCACCCAGCCTTAAGGTTCGGTAATTAAGAGCTTGCGTTGCTATGCAACGGCAGCCCGAACGAACTGTGTTGGCTCCACACGCGAACGATGACGAGTCGACGTTACGAGCCGATTAAGAACGTAACGATCCGTTAATCTGTTGTCACCACGGCAACGGCCGGATAATTTTTTGAACGGCGCTTTAACTATTTAACCGGCCATACGGAAACACCGACCGTAAGCACAGTTTATGAATATCACTTCAAAAATATCTGCCTACTCGAGGACTCCGACCCCGGACCTCTGTACTCGAGTAGGCACGTATTTTTGAAGTGATATTAATATTGACAAGGACAACAAATTTAAAGCCAAATACACGGTTAGTATTAAATTGAAGAATATTAAATCACTTCAAAAATACCTGATTACTCGAGGACTCGAACCCCGGACCCTTTGCTTACCGGGCAAATGCTCTAAACCACCGAGTACCTTGCTTAGCTCAGTAGCTAAAGCAATTGCCATGCCAGCCCATGGTCCGCGGTTCGAGTCCTCGAGCAGGCCGGTATTTTCAACGTGATTTCGATATTCTTCAAACTGTCCCTGATTAGTTGTTGCCCCGGTGACGGCTAGCAAACGGAGCGTTAGCTTTGAATCTGATCTTCGCGCACGGATAAGACGAGTTAGCACCGTCCGATGGGTTCGCGCACCGGATTCGATCGGAGAAGCCGTGCTGGTCGGTCGGCGTCCGGTGGACAGGAAGCAGACTGCACGGGGAAACAGCTGTTCTGATCGCCACCACGGCAGCCTGGACGCGCCACTGTCGCGCGCCTTGTCAGCCGGCCAAACCCGTTGCACCAATGAGAAGCGGTCGCCAGATGCACGTGCCAAGTGCGTTTGCCGCACGCGTCATGCGTGCCTTCGCCGTCGGGCCGACGGTCCGAAATAACACGCCAGGTAAATAGCCCCCCCCCCCCCCCCTTCACACGGAACCTACTCGTGCAGCTTGGCTTTGCTTTTGTTAGGAGGGCACGGAATTTTGAAACGTTTTAACCCTCGCACTTGTATAGTCTTTGCTTTAATTAGGAGGGCACGCAATTTTGAAACGTTTTAATCCTCGCACTTGTATAGTCTTTGATTTAGTTAGGAGGGCATGGAATTTTGAAACGTTTTAATCCTAGCACTTGTATAGTCTTTGCTTTAGTTAGGAGGGCACGGAATTTTGAAACTTTTTACTCCTCGCACTTGTATAGTCTTTGCTTTAGTAAAAGGGGCACGGAATTTTGAAACGTTTTAATCCTCGCACTTGTATAGTCTTTGCTTTAGTTAGGAGGGCATGGAATTTTAAAACGTTTCAATCCTAGCACTTGTATAGTCTTTGCTCTAATTAGGAGGGCACGGAATATTGAACCGTTTTTATCCTCGCACTTGTATAGTCTTTGCTTTAATTAGAAGAGCACGGAATTTTGAAACGTTTTAATCTTCGCACTTGTATAGTCTTTGCTTGAATTAGGAGGGCACGGAATTTTGAAACGTTTTAATCCTCGCACTTGTATAGTCTTTGCTTTAGTTAAGAGGGCACGGAATTTTGAAACGTTTTAATCCTAGCACTTGTATAGTCTTTGCTTTGGTTAGGAGTGCACGGAATTTTAAAACGTTTTAATCCTCGCACTTGTAAGTATCTATAATAACATCCCAAACATGTTATATGTCAGTATAGATGGGTCTGGCTATTGTCAAATATCTCGTAGACCAAGTGCAACACTCACATGCCATACTGCTATACCTATAATTGATGGGTTAGGGAGGAAATTTGGTATTTGGAAACACAGCTCAGTGCTCGAGTCAGCGACCAAGTCAACACGGGTAGAAAACCCGAGTCCTGTCAAATAAACATTGATTTCAATAAAGAT
>QKMV01004537.1:0-10077 GCA_003287335.1 Lednia tumana | reverse complement strand
TCATTGGCCACAAAAAATATGTATTCAGAACAGCGAATATCATACTAGAACCAAAACACATGAGATCTTGGAGCCAGCGTCTAAATGGTCTAAAGACAGGTTTAACTCTCCACTTAAAAACGACAGCCTTGTATATATAAGTAACGGTCGTTTCATGAGTCATAGGGCATTTTAAAAACGAAAAATTGGATTTTCATACGTCAGGGTATCGTGATTTCTGTTCTATTTGAAGCTGTAAGTTTTGCCTCTCTGAAAAGTAGCTTAATTTCGCAAAACTTGGAGAAACGTTAAAAATTCATTTTTTTCTCGTTTCAGGAAACAAAATAGATACATTCTCTTGAGTATTCCGACAGACTACTTCGATGTGTATGCATGCCGGCTACAGCATGCAGCAGCAGCAGCCACATTATAATCTGGGTTTGTATCAAAACATGGAATTGTGTTAATTTTCCTCGCTACATGGCGTGCAGAGCTCTTCATTAGAATACAGAACATAGCTTCGAGCGCGTACTCAGCTCCAGCAGAGGTCACTAATATTCTGCATGAAACAAATTTTTAATTTCGAAACGAATGAGAAGACGAATTCATGTTCACGATGATGTTGAATGCTGTTTGAAATTTTATTTAAAATAAAGAAAGCTCTTAAAGCACCGAGTTATAAATGTACCCACGTTTGAATAAGCACTACATTTAAAAAAAGAAGTGAAAATCGTGATGACACTTCTGATCAATTTTTAGTACCTACGGCAACCGCTCTTGTTTATCATTCACTCAATAAAAAGTGAAACAATTTGCCAAATGCTGAAATTAGGGAATCAGGGAAGTTGAAACGCTTAAGAATATTCGTTTAATCACGTGGCAAGTCCAGTTGGTAACCCTGAGAATAAAGTGTAATTGTAGTTGTTTTAGTGGCCGGGCTTCGTACCAACAATAATATGGCGCTCAAAGGATTAAAGCTGGGATTACACAATCATTAAGGACCAAACTGAAGACCGAAACTTAAGTCGAAAGGATCCACGTGATAAGCTAAATACAATTGTAAATAATGAACTGATTTAAGGGTTCACGCTTCTGCACGAAAATGAAGCGACTGTAAGCTGCTTATTCAAGTAGTAGCCTGCTTTTAAAACTTAGCATAAAGATTAAGTCGGGACATTTTAAAGAAAATATACACTAGGTTTAATTTGATTTGTCATATTGATATGGCTTAGATCTACATATTACCTCGTTAACTACATAGTATATATAATTGACTTTACATTTTATCCCCATTGTATCAATCTCAATTGCCACACTTGGTAGGAAACCTTTCAAAAATGTTTTTTGAGTCTCTACGGCCCCCAAGTATCCAAGAGAAGGCAGTTCGTTGGTGTATGTGGTTGAATAAGTCTGGTATAGGGTAATATGCTAAGATCACTTTAAAGCGGGGTTATTGGAAAGCTTGCGGTTGGATTTCTAGAAGTGGAAAATACAACACGAAGAGATCATTTCAAAAGCAATTACTCCCCAAAGAACGCTCTTCATTATCTCAAATCTCGTACATTTTTACCATTTCCAACCACGTCGCATCCCTAATCTTTCGTTCCCTAGAGCAGTAAACTAAAAACTCGAGATCACCAAACAGCATAAAACTAAAACAATAAACTACCAAAAAAGTTACTCACAGTTTTGTCTTGCAGCATTCCAATCTTGCAATCAAGCAGAACAGTCGTCCCCACGCGGGCCGTTATGTTTTGTGGGTCTGTCCCGTCCTCGAAGTAAGGACCCCAGCGTGGACCGTGATGGTGATGTGGTATTGGTGGCAGTTTTATCTGCAAGTAGGGTGTCGTGGGCGCTAGAGTGACGGTCGTCAACGGTGCTTCAGTGCCGACGTCTTCGGTCGTCGTCGACAACGACATCGGCGTCCGCGTTAGCATCGGCGTCGGCGTCGGCGTCGGCGTCGTCTCGCCATCGTCGCTTGGCGGCTGATACACGTTGGTGCTGATGCTTTCGTTCGTCGTGTTCAATTCGACCGCTAGCAATGTTTCATTGTCTGGAATTCAAGAAAATAAGATATTGTTATTTATAAATATTTTATAAGGAATGCAATTCGTTGTCGAATTGTAGGTTGGCAGCTATGCGTGGAAAAACGACATTGGAAGAAAATTGGAAAAGTTCCGTCGTAGATGTTCACACTTGATACATCTGATGTAGAATTCCGAATTCGCTGTTGGGTGTGGACCGCCCACTTCTCTGCCAAGTAGAGCAGTACAAAATTACATTTAATTGTGCTCGCATGCAATTCAAGTGTGCTCAAGATTCACTTATACCACAACTTTTAATTAAAAGTTAAATGGAAAATACCACTAGGAAATAATTAACAAAAAATTTGTCTTGTCAGTTCATTAACAGTAATCGAACAAAACTACACCACCCTCCGTACCTTTATTCTTCCATCCACACACTTAACGATGTTTTTCTCACCGATATACACTTGTGACATACCACACAACAGTCTATTTAATGAAGCTGCAATTAGTTGTGGAATTAAAACTGTCTCGTTGAGAGCATGGAAATTACATTATCGAATTGAAACGAGGTTTTTCTACATTTGATTCAGGAGATGTCTGTGGTTGAAAATATGATGAAATGACTTTATAAAATTATTCTTTCGCCACTCGCAAAAGGCAACGCTTTTCGACGGATATGTAGATTTTCATCTCGACTGTGATTGTTGAGCAAAGAAGCCTCGATCCAGTCCCTCAAGACACACTGGAATAATACTTGCCGATGGAACGAAGACGACGAGGACGACATTCCCCTCCTCTCCATTCCACTACCACGCGCTGGTATTTACCGTATCGATTACCAATATTGAACCAATGTCCACACCGCCATCCTACATTACATCGAATGTGTAAGACCGAGTAAACATCGGCCCGATCTTCGACTGGATTGGCTTCTCTGTTGCAGCGCGTTTCTCTATAGCTGTGAGTCAGCAAAGAAACTCTGCGATGGCGTCGCGGTTTTGGGGTAGAACCAGTTGAAAGAGCTGCGTTAATTAGGTCTCCCCCTGCCCTGCATTCCCTGCACTGCCTTTCCGTGCCCTTCTCTGCCCGGTCACGGGTCTCGTTTCTGCACTGGAAACAATTGAGCACCACAAAACTCAAAGGGAGGGCAGGGTTCACCGGGAAATCAAAATGTATTTCTAGTCATACACACTAGCCGACTTAACAACGCCACCTCTGTCGCAGTGACATGGAAAGTGGTGGCTGAAAACGATTCCGAATTATTGTTCTGTACAAATACATCTCTCTTGTTTGAATTTTAACTACCTTTGCTTTGAAGTTTTAATGCCATCGGTTCTACTTTTAATGAGCTCTTCCATTGGTATTCATTAAACGTCTTTGTTTTTACAACTACCTCGCAATCAGACTTAAATCTTAGTTAATACACTCGATGCTGTCACTACGCTGGAAAACTTCTCCATTCTCTTTGTTTCTCTTTACACTTCCTGTTGCTGGAGTGCGTTTCTCTCTTTAAGTGAATTTTATTCGTCTTGCGCTTTGCCAAGATAGAACATTTCGGAAAAAATCCAATTTTTCTTCATGTTCAAGTGACGAATCCGTCTCTAGTCGAATTTCCGGATTTTAGACGACAAGAACGAATGAAACTTTTCAAAGAAACCATCAAAAAACTTTTCCGATGCACTTTCTCCTTTACACGTTAGCAATATACTACCATACGCTTCCCAAGCTGCAAAGCCTACCCAAGGAACATCACATTGCACTAGATCGCAGCTTGCGTGAGCTGGCACAGAAATTATTTAGCAACGTTGATGCGACACAGGTTATCTTTCCCGTTTCCTACCCTCCCGACGACTTACCGTTGTTCCATGCATTAATTCTTAACGACATTGTTTCGTCAGCTACTGTCTTAATGCACTCTCACTATAATAACTAGTTTCTTGTCATAACGGCTCGGCTCGCTAAACTACAACGCGTAGTACGACGAATCATCAAAACAGAGTGTCGCACCAACCGTCCTCGTCGGTTTCTCCAGGGTGACATGCCATCTATCACGTTACGTTATCTGACAACAAGTCAACCATCTGTCTTCTTCTCACGAAGCTGAGAAAACACCTCGATCTTTGCCGGGCCTCATAATCATCGTCATCATCATCAACACCCATGTCTCGTTCGCGTATATACGCCGATATTCGTGCCCATATCGCGTATAAGATTGATCTTGAAAGCAGGGTGTTGGTACAAGGCAGGGTTTCTTGCCGGTGCTGATAAAAATGGCTATTATTCTCGACGTCAAGTGACGACGACCAATCGGTGATAGAAAAAGCGTTCTTTTCTCCTAACACTTAACAAGCAGAACGACTACGCGACAACGACCAAGTCGACGGCGATGAGAGATAGACGAAGAAGACGGTCGAAGATTGTATGCATGGCACTCTGCGTGTTTCAGCAAGTACCCACCTACACCTACCCTACCACAAGACCACAAGTGGACACTCGAAGTCTTCGTTTCAGCGACGTCCGCTCTTGACGTTCATGGCAAAGATCTCGTCCCCCTCAGGAGTTGTGGGTGAGCCAGATCGCGGGATCTTGTCGAGTCAACATGGATCTCGTTTGTTTGCAATCCACTCATCTGCACACAGCTTTATTCGATTGAAATCATATTTCATATGGAGATTGCATTAATTAAATTACCTACACAAACTCAAACATTGTGTACGCATCATTTCTTCGCACGACTGCTGAGTATTAATTACTTTAATTGAAACGGTTATTCATACAAATGTGGTTTATCAAAATCACCCAACGTTTTCCAGTTGAGTTGTCATTCTAAACAAGCTTTATGGTTTATATACAAATCATCCGTTGGTGTAATGAAAATATTAAACTACATTCAGGTGAGGACATTTACAGCGTTAAATTGATTCGCGTCTATTTATGATAGAGGTGCTTTCACTCTTTAACTTCGAACATTGGTCAGAAGTAGCCTCCAACGACAGTCTTACAGATTGCAAGTGTCCCCACGGATCCCATAACAGTCCGTTACATTGGTTTCCTTGCGTTACTTTTCGCTCCAACGTCACTATCTTCATGCATATTGATAACTTTCCTCGTGCCCTTATTCTTCTCTCACGTAAAAAAGGAAAAAACGTTACCGTATAAAGTGGTAATTTCCCACAGTGAGTCGAGAGGAAAGACCGGTTCTGTTGGATTAAGGCAGGTTATGTATCTTTTAGCGAGTGGATGGTGACCCTAAAGTAAACCCATTGGAAATTACATTACCAAAATGAATCTCACTACGGCAAGTGCATTATAAAAGTTTCAATTCACGCACATGGGATGAGATATATTGAGAGAATGTTTGTGAAGAGAATCACCTGGCGGGAATTTTAGGCATGAGTGGAGGACGAATAGAGAAATTGATTAGGAAAATTGGGTACAGAGTGCGGTCGACAGGATTGGTGGAAAGAGAGGAAGAAGGAAGACGATGAAGATGAAGATGAGGAAGAGGAATACGATGAAGATGAGGAAGAGGAATACGATGAAGATGAAGATGAGGAAAAGGAGGAAGATGATGAAGATGAAGAGGGATAGAATAAACTGATATATATATATATTTATATTCACAAAGAACGTTGAAATGTGACTGTCTGTCTGTCTGTCTGTCGTCTTTTTAAGCCACTTCCCACGCACCACGAGGGCTAAAATTTGGTACACGTGTCCAATTTTGGTGACAATACAGTCTATTCAATGCCAAGGATTACAAATTTAAAGCCATTTACACGGCTAGTTTTAACGTGAGTGAAGTTAATATTCTTCACTTTGTCCTCAGTTTGCATGAATCGGCCCCATCTTAGATCCTGGTCCAGACGATGGAAATCATTGCTGGTCAAATTGTGTTGGAAATATAAATACAACAATGGAACTACATATTGAAACTATATGGAAGCAGCCTAGATTGAAACAACTGAAAATGAGAGACAAGGCTTTTAAAAACCTTTTCATCTTATAAGCCGTATAAAATAAATAATAGATAAGGGTTTGGTAGTTTGCAAAGACTCACGGTCACAACTATATATTTTATTCGCTTCAATATATCTTTTTTTCAACCGTGCAATTTATTTCATTTTTCAATTAGGTACACATGGGCTCAATAGACGTTCAAGCATTAATTTCCTTGATCACGTGATAGAAATTTTGTAACGATGCCAATGAAGCACTCATTACAAAAATAGAGAAACACATTAAAATAGTTTCAATCTAAGAATTAAATTGAAATGTAAATCTAGCGCTAGAAAATCACCAGATTTTTAGTTGATTTTAATTACTGTATTCAAACTGTAAGTGGCAGACACCAAACTTGGCTTATTCCACAGAGAATTCAGCTGGCCATAAATCTATGTTTAACAAAAAAGGTATGAGAAGAAAATTTTCGAACACATTTTGTCAGAAAACCAGTTCAATTCTCCATGGAACCAACCAAGTTCGGTGTCTCGATCACTTACAGTTTGTATGCAGTAATTAAAATACAAACATGTGGGTTTTTCCAGCTGCTTCTAGGTTTGTTTTACAAACTTAAGCAGTACCGATTTTTAATCCCGTTGTTGAATTAAATATCAGCACTGAGGAGGTGTTGGAGCAGAAAATACAACCGTTGACAAACGTGACAAAGAAAAGCCATTTTATTTACCTGGAGTCGCCGAGGCAAGCGTTACAATCGTTAGTGCCAAGAGGCACTGTGATAAGGAAGGTGAAAGACCCATTATCGCAAGGTCTTGCTCGAAATTCCCGAATGGGTCTTATCCGGAATCTCCTGGCCGGTGATCTCGACGGGTTCTCTCCCGAACCATTGTTGCTCGTCCCCACTGCTGAAACAAACATCAACGCCAACGTTACTATCATCTCGCTGAAATAACCAACGGAGTGGCGCTCTCTCTTAAAATATGTCCTAACGTGTCAGCAGTTTAACCCAGTTATTAACAGTTTTTTTTTTAAACCAACGGAGAGTTTGAATTACATGAATGCATCTACGTGTAACTTAAGGTTCGGGAACGGTTTCGGTCACGTGAGCCGCATCTGATTCGCCTGTATGCTAGCGGTATGCAGTGGTGTAGGGACCCCACCAGGGCCCCCTTTGTGTAATCGCCGAAATCCAAACGGCTAGTCTGATTCTGATGAAATGTCAAGAATTACAAATTTTAAGCCAAATACACGGCTAGTACTCGCATCCTGTTTAACTCAATGGTAGAGCAGTTACCATGTAAGCAATAGCAATAGCAATATGGGGGGGGGGGGTCGAGTTCTCGAGCAGGCAGGTGTTTTTGTAGTGATTTTATTATTCTTCAAATTGATGAAATGTCTTTATTACCTTTAAAATCTCTCAAGAAAGACTCCCTACTTTTTTCAGCGCAGTTAATTAAATATATTTCTCAAAATTGACCTTTTTGTACATTTTTGCTGTTCCAGTCATCTGTTTTCACTCTTTGTTTAGTGCCTCAAGGCCAAACGGCTGCTTATAGTTCAATGAAACGTAAAGGTTATCTTTGAACGATGAAAATCTAAACCTGGTATACATATCAGCGCGTGCTGTTTGCTAGTAATCTTTTAAATACGATTTTTACTGGATTTTTTTAGTTTCAATTGATTCTTTTCTCACTTTCTATGCCAAAATTCTGAACCAAATCCTATGGATCTTTCAAAAAATGTTTCAAATGATATATGCAAGATATTTGTAAAATTATCTGAAATTTCCTTTGATTTAGTCGTTTCAAATCTGTGAAATTTAAGGCTTTGTAATCAACCCTTTTTCTTCCTGACATCCTTTTTACGAACTGTCTAGCTCTGTAATTTTCGTTAGGTTGCTAAATTAGTCTTTGTAGCCTTACAAAAGTGTCACAAAATAATTATGCCGTCATTTCTTGTTTTTTAAGAATGCTTTCATGTCGAGTCAAAGGCAAGGTTATATGATTTAATAATAATGATTATAATGAGGCGAGGGGGGGCAACAGGAAAAATAGATAATTGCCATTTACACAGCTAATCATTATTTTGTATTTCATTTCTTTAATGAACGTTTTTACATTGAGCTTTGAAAGAAATAGTGTGCTCATCGAGCAACGCGTTTGTTTAAAGCGTTACAGCGACGCCCAGTTTTCATAGTATCTCGGATGTGATATGATTTCAGTTTTATGGCCATGGACTTAGACAAAATGTTTTACCCGAATGATTTTCTTTAAAATGTCACAACCTTCTTTCTCCACTGGGATTTTTAACATGTACGTAGTTCGTACAGGCCCTGAGCATGACTTTTTACACTACCTGATTTAAAAACTGCTCGTTTTGAAATTAAAACAAAAACTTGGTGATTTGGAATTTTTTTAATTACAAATAGTGGAAGCCAGAACTAGCTATCTTCGGGAGTCCACCAGTGAACCTACGCAGTTTTACATCATTTCCCCGTAGAGTTGCCTCTTTAAAACTTAAGACCACCACAGCATCTCAGACGACGCTACCAATAACTCAGGGTGACCAAACATAAGCCTGCTTGTCGCGCCCAGGCGTAAGGTTAATTAACGAGAAGCACTTACGACGATAGACTTGGTTTGGCTGTCTTATATTTGTTCAGCTACTTTCATCAACTAAGGCGTATGCTAAAGCTTTTGTCGCATCCAGTTATTCTGCAAATTAATTCTGTTCACACTATAGAAGACAACGCTTCAACGCATGTATTTAAGTCTCAGAATGTGCAGTGCTGTTTCGCCAGAGTCGAGAAGCACACAGCAAATAGCACACACACATCAGTAAATCTACGAATAGCTGTGATATTGTGTTGGTTCGGGGGTAGGAATGTTATCGTGCTAACCGGAAGATGCTGGTGTTGTCTCCCCCTCGGTATTGGTTTAGAGAGGAGATCATTTCATTTGCACGAGAATGCGTATTAATTACTATAGTTACAAGAACAGTTCACTGAAAGTGACATTATTAGATGTCAATCACATTTGAGTAAATATTAATGGAGATTCGTACTGGAAGGGCATTGAAGTAAGAGCTTTCTTGCGTTTCACTCTCCTCGCGTGAGCATGAAAAATGAAAATGATCCCGCCCATGCAAAGTATGTAAAAATGGAGGAACAAGATGTTACATGTTTGATATTGAGCTATATTTTTACGTGTATAATAAAGTGCATCTGCATAGGATGGTATAGATGCACAAAATATGTAACAAATTTTGCATTCAGATGCGGATGCATTTTCCAATATATTATTTCGTGTCACAAAAAAAAAAAGTCCGGGCGAGTAAATAACGACGTGATTTACTTTATTCGTGATATTGGCAAAGCATTCTTTTCTAAATCTGGGGTTAAATGGATAGTAATATAGGAAATCTGACCATTTATTTGGATTTTAATATTACCTCATGGCAGTTGGCAAGGGTTCTGAATTTATATCCAGTTGTGGACTAGGATATACACGGAAATCCATACCAGGCTCTAGCGTCCTCAGAACCCTGCGCTCCAATTTAGGGACGCGTTTAGGGATTTAGGAATAGCACACTTCGGATCCCGAAATTTTTCATGACAGTTCTCGAATAAACGGCAGAGAAAAGTTTTTTATGCTAGGTTAAAAAGTCCGTGAATGGACATTGACATCCCAGAAATTTGCCTTTGGTAAGGAAGCTAATAAATGATGGTAAAACTATCCTATTCGTATTCATTCAAGATTTGCTCGGCACCAAAAAATGAATTTTTTTTTGAATGCCAGTTAATTACATATGAGCCACTGCACCTCCAGACCACCTCTATTTACATCTACAGATATCGTGCACCCTTGACCTGGAGGCATAGAAAGAAGAAGCTATTTTAAAACTTTGCTCTTTGGAAGACTGTCATCAGGACGAAATGGTACGTAATACGTAAAGTGTATTTCTATGCAGAGAAAAATGTGTGTAGAGTGGGATGTGGTGTGGAGATCATTTTAAATAAATACACATTCAGGCACCTAGTTATATTTATCGTCTCGCATGCAGGGCTAAATGTCATACAATCTCACCGGCAAGATTTAGATGAAAAACG
>QKMV01004536.1:0-10078 GCA_003287335.1 Lednia tumana | reverse complement strand
TATCTTGACAATTTTATTCCTTTATCTGTTACGAGACGAACGAGAGGGAAAAAAAACATCAAAAGCGTGGATTTTTGTTCAAACTCAAGCAACCCTCGTTATCAAATCAGCAAAGTTTCACAAATAGATCCAGATAAGATGGGAAAAGTAAATAATGGCTTTTATTGGCAGAATTTTGAATACAACACAAGAGCTTGTGTTCTCCTGCTTATTATAAACTTAGAAACAAGCAATACATATGGTACGCTATTTATTTTCTGTCCCAGCTCATAAAATCTTAGCGTGCGGACATTTATTTTATTCTCCTCTTCGGTATTTACCGTAACTAACGAAACGATCCAAAATCTTCACGATCGCCAGCATCCACTCTTTGCTACAGGGAATAAATCAAGGTTCCTACAGTGATATTACATTGATAAAAGAATCAACACATATAAAATAAATATTTTGCCATAAAGAAACTGATTAAAACGACTCTTTATAGCTTTAAACGAGTTCCGGTTTCTTCGGATCCATGGATTTGAGATCATCTGCATTTGATCAGTACTGAGACAGATTCACATCGGAGTGAACTCCCCCTACGCAAAATAACATCTCGATGTTTTTCTCTTAGGCGTCTCTTAAGAAGATAACGTAGAACTGAGCATATTGATTGACCGTTGGGGTGAATTAAAAGTGACGAGGGTTTAGAGAGGGGGTTCATTAGCAAACTCGTTAGTCCCTTGTCTGAGAGCTTTCGTCCCCCTAATGTCGATCGGCGATTGCGAATTCGGGAAGATTTTGTCCACGCTATTCCCAGGTGGACTTGGCTCGCTGTCGACCGGATAACATGCCGACAGGTTTTTGTGACGCCGACATTTCGTGCTTATTAAGTACGAATCAGCGGAGGATTAAGAAACCTTAATAGTGAATTGTGTCGCCGCGACGTCTAGTACACGTTGGCCAGATCGACGTCAGTGAGTAGTTCGACGTTTCTTTTTTTACGGCAAATAAAACAGAATATAACAACACAGCAAAAATATTTCTGTTCCAGGCTAGCAAGTGTGCAACCTGTTCTGTGGCGTAACTAGGGGGTCGTGATCGCGGGAATGAGAGGGGGTTCCTTTAGGGAGCTGAATTTTGCAATAAATAAGAAAAAACACACTAATAAGTGGAATATGTTACACTTTAAAATAGATTCGGATGTTGAAGGTACTTTATTAATTACTTAGGAATGTGGGAACTATTAAGTATAAGAAGCTGCACGCGGCCCAAGAAATTGTACGTTGACTTTTGTAATAATTGTAATATTGAGGCCCCCATTGCATGAAGACGTCGGACCTTGGTGAATGCCTATAATCTCGAAAGATTTTCGAAAATCAGATGGGAAACGAGAATTCCTGTCAACGAGGATCTTTCAAAACTAGGCACGAAGGCTCTGCTTCGCCGGGAAGAGGAAATTTTCAACAACAAACTTCCACCTTACGCATGTTCTTGCGACTCCCGTTGAAGCTCTTGTGGGACTTGAAGAACTTACAGGAATTTCGTTTATCGAGTGTGTTTTATTCTTTTGACGAGATGGTATGTGATGGTCATTGATGATTCTTATTTGATTTTTACAATGCTACTAGTTGTTGTTTTCATATACTCTAACAGGAGGAAATAAAATTGTAAGAGAACACTTTCATGATTAACGTTCCAGATTAAAAAAGGACTACAACGTGTCCCCATTAGAAATTAATTGAAAAAATGCATAAAAGAAAACAAAAATGCAGTCCTGCTTATTGATTCCAGAATGGCTATTGTGAAAATGGTCTATTCCAATAATATATCATGGTATAAATATTTCTGTGTCGTGGTAGCAAAATATACTCGCTACCTACTCGTCTGAAAATTGTGAATGTGTTTACCGATTGAAAAGTTGGTGGAGTCTTCGGTTGGGTGGAAATTAATTACGCGAGAGAAGAAACGTAGCTTACTTGCAAACGATTTGGAAAATCTTCATGCAAAGAAATTCAAGTGGCAGAGCTGAAATGTAAAGAATTTATTTTGAATGAGCTGGCATTCATTTTTCGACAAGAATTGGCAACATTTCTTAGTAGTACTGCGTAAAGAAACCAGGCTGAAGTATAATTGAAAACTCCCCTCACATGCATTAATAATGCTTGTGAAACCTTCTAATTAAAAAACATCCATGGGTTTTCTAGCTTTTTGCACGCGACTTCTTCTTTTGCACCCCCCATCTTAACGTTTTCATAAAAATTAAATTGCCTCTGTTAATGCATCCTCGTCTTAGCTTTTTCTGCAGCTCGAAGGCTTTTAATGGAGGTGGACGGGGGTGAAAGAAAATGAGAGAAAGTCGAGAACTTTAGGGGATGTAAAAATATAAAGGGTGGTTTGTATGTACGGAGGGTTTCTGATCGCCAGGGGAACTCGAGGGGAAGAGTTTTTTTTTTTAAATCCTAAAGAACGCAAGAGACTTTTTGTATAGTATGTGTGCAGAGTGAGTATAGCTACGACGGAAACTTCGGAGGGTCGTTTTATGAGTGGTTATTTCAGACCGTAATTTTCATTAAATCCTTGTCCATGCAACTGAAAAATAGATTTTCTTATCCCCGAGTTTTAATTAAAATGAAATTAGTGAGCCACACCTACATGCCTTGTGTCGGCCTCGGACTCGCTTGCAGACATTAGACTCCCCATTACTTTTATGTCTTCATGAATATCGATCTCATTTTGCAATCACGCACAAGGGTTGAAAAAAGATCCAGACTCTACTTTCTATATGTACGCGTTTACTAAAAACACCTCAATCAGCTAATGCCTTAAAAAGTTCTAATATGATGACTATCGATTCAGCCTGTACGCCCCTTTGAAAAACAATGTAAATCATCTTCTAATTTGATCATGCCAAAACATTTTTCCCGATTTCCTCATCTTCATTTGCATTGATTAAACCGTGTTGGGCAAGCACGAACGATTAAAATCCAGCGAAACGAGCTGAGAAAAATTAATGAAGTGAAAGATTATTACATTAATTAAGCACTGCGAAAGTGCTTTAGATGTGTAACATCATCGTTGCTTAATCGCTTCCTCACTTCACGCTCTTCTCGCCCTCTCTTGAATAATTAAGTAATTAGCATTCACGCCTTTGCTCGTTCATTTAACCCTTCCTTTCAGCGCTTCGTAACCTGTTGCTCGAACGTGGGGTGTGAAAAGCCAGAAAACTTGCTCGGTACACTCACTGCTAATTGCTAATTACTCAGTAAGATCAATTCTAAACGGCTTAGAGTTAGTTTATTTGCGAGGCCTATTTTCCCGAGTAAAAATGAATAGGGCAGGTCAGTCATTGCCACTTGGTTTTAAAACAAATTGAATGAATTGAATAGACCAAAATGCCTAAAAGTAAGAAATGCAATTAAATTTCTACATTTTTGTATATTTTTAAAGTGTCTACAGTGTCACATTTTTTGGACAACGATTATATACCAGTGCGAAGTGGCAAAGACAACTTCATCCCTCGCAGTATAGACGGTAAACGCAGCAAGAGATGTCAGAGTTGAGGGTGTGAGAGAAAGACAGAAGTTGTAAAAAGGGTAAACTGAGATTATCTGCTCAGAGTGGCGCTCGACTTAATAAAAGGGTTTGTAGTACCACGCAATGGGAGGGGGAGGAGGGGGTTAAAACAATTTGGTCTAAAGACTTGAGTTGGTAATTAAACAAACCACAAATTAACAAATGAACTCGACAACCCAGAGAGGACACGAGAAAATTCAACACCCTCTATTAATTACCAGCAGAGTGCAGACGGTTTTAAAGGGGCGAGACGCAAATTAACGAAGATGGAAAATTGGGATTTTCCTTCAAGCTGAGCAGCTGAATCGAATAAAAGTACCGGAATGGTTTAAAATGAATGCCCTGCACTACGGAATTTTGGGTGTTGATATTGACATTGCCATTGGAGACAAAACTTAGGGCGGTTAATTTTGTTGAGAGTCTTGATTAAAATTAAATTTAAGAACGAACGCCTTGTATGCAGAAGCAGCATTAAATCATGGTGAAGGCATCATAATCAACCAAATGTACATTCACCTTTCATTATGATGTACTGTATTGGTAACCGATAGAAGTGATTGAGAGACTGTTTTTCGATACAATCAAAGGTTATGCTTAACACCTCTTTAAGAAATTCGATCTTTTTTCAAAGAAGTTAGTTTTAATTTCATACTAATTTAAAGTCTTAAGTAAAATTGCTTCAAAATTTTATCAGAAACTTAATTTTTCTTAGATGATGAAGAAAAATGACTTCGAAATATACCTACACCAATTTTCGCACAAAAATCAAGCTCTTTTGACCATCGCTATAATATAAGATTTACTTGGCCCACAGTGTATAGTTGGTTTTTAATCTGGCTGTTTATTAATTAACAAATATATCCAAAAAACTAAAAATACGTGAGAATTATGTGAGTAATAATAATAATATGTCATCTTCGAGAAGTACAGGTCACCAAAGGCATTCCTTCGACCTCTTAAGACAATTGATCTTCAAAAGTTTTTCCAATTTTTGTCCGGAAACTAGACCTTTCAGTTTTCGATGGGAAGTTCTTCCACGGCTATTCTGCATTTCCAAATATTTCGCCTAGTGTGGAATTTCGCCAGGTCAATTCGGGTAATGATGCCGATGATCTTGTGCAGATCGTCAACGACCACAAGGTGTCGCAAACCGAGTCCTCTGAACAAACGGAAACATTTTGCCAGCGAAGCAGTTGGTGGAACAGAGAATACCGATTGGCTCATGAACGGTTCGAAATCAATAAATTTAGTTCTCTCTTCATCGACAGTATTCAGTATCGCCTCTCGTTCCCTTCTAGAGTAATGCATTTGAAACCAGTCAGGATCTATTCTGTCGAGGTCACCACCACTTTCCAAAAACAACGTGTATTTGATGATAACAATGATTTGCGAGCGTAACATGAGCCCGCAAAATGTCCCTTTCTTAGATTTAATCGGGAATCCATTATGATGTGTTTCTTTGAATACGTCCAACACATCGCCAACGCGATGGATGATATTGAAGCAGATGACTGGGTTAGACATGAAATCTTCGGCTAGTAGTTCACTTGATAGCGGGGGTGGTTCCAGTTCCAACACTGGGATCTTCTTCATTTCCAGGATCACATCGTACACGCTCCTCCGGAAGAGAATATTTCCGACACAGGCTGCTCCAATCGTCACGATGATCAAAGGAAGTCCAAAAGATATATCTCCGGTTGATTCCATAGTGATGACTGTGAGAGATAATGTCAGTCTCATGATACCTGCCATTTGGGAAGTTGCACCAAGAATGGCATACTTACCTGGGTTTACAGCCCAAACGCTGGACGGGAAAATCTTAAGTACAGCCAAACCAAGAAGTCTCCCCCAGCAAGCTCCGATCAACAAACTTGGTACGAAGAGTCCCAAAGAGATTTTCAGACCATTAGACAGAACTGCTAGTATGAAAAACGCCACGAGGAAAAGGGAGATTGATTTGGCAGAAAATTCATCTGGATTCGAAAGAAACATTGCCCTTGCGTCAGCTTGAAATGTTTGGAGCCAAAAACTACTTTGTGTATTGTATTCTCCATCGGCACAGTACAACTGAACGCCGTGCCACGCTTTTTTTTCTTCTCCTGCCACGCTACAATCGTCGGTGGCGTAAATCAACACTGCACCCATAGTTGCACTGATACCGCCGACAAGTATCGCTTCAGCCACGTACCTCCATTTCCGTGAGGGCAGAAACTTTAGTCTGTATACTGCCAGGTGATAGGACAGACAATTATACAGTGCACCAATTACGCCTCCGATGATGGCGATCAAGACGAACAATGGCACTTCGGCCAACACCCAAGTCATAGGGCTAAATCTTCCGAAAGCCAATAAATCTTCGGAGCTGAAGAGGCCAAATTCTTTCCGATAGAGACTCAGGAAAAGATTAAGGAAGAAGGTGCCGGTGAGTGTTGAGAATAAAATTCGTAGGACGTGCGATTGCTTCCAGAAGCTCGAAGTTTCTTCTAGGGCGAAAAGGACGCCGCCGATCGGGGATCCGAATGCAGTGGCAACTCCAGTCCCTGCTCCAATCGCAGCGAAATCTCTCTTTTCGCTGTCGCCGCGGAAGAACGACATCCAGATGCTTTTGTGAAACGGAAGGCCTCTTCCTTGTGATATTCCACCTCCAATGATCGTGCCCGCGTGAACCATTGGGCCTTCTTTGCCTACACCCAATCCACCAGTGATGGCGCATGCAACGCTGGCCAATTTCACGCACAGCGTTTTCATGCGGATAAAGTGTCGTACATTTATCCCGTTCAGATAGGCTTTCACAATTGCAACGCCACTGCCAGCCGCTATTGGCTCGATGAAAACGACCAGTGCTGTGCCAAATGCCACGAAAAGCATGTTGGAACTTATCCATATAACGATTGGGAGTCCATGACAAGCTGCTGTAGTACATCGTGACATGGTATCCTTGATTACCAGTGAATATTTTAGTTCTGTCATGAGTTCAATGCTGATTTCAACCAGAGTGCCCGCAATAGCTGTTAATAGTCCTATCAGAAAAACAATCACCCATCTCAATAGTTCTTTTTTTACATAATACGAGTATCCTCTTCTTTCTTCCGTGCGCCTAAAAAGCTTGCTCTCACAGGTATCATAGTCTAGGCACTCGTATTTTTGAGAAACCGCGTGCTGGCTAATCATCATCTTATAGTGCGATCCATTGTAAAACACTGACATAATAATGTCATGACATTATGACATTGACATAAGTCGTCAATTGTTCAAAATCTTCCAGTCCATCGAGGAAAAATGATAAGTAACAGTTCGTGAGTGTAAAAACAAATCTCCGCGAGACCAGTGTCAAAATGTGTTCGAATAACCTGATCTTTCAATCCTTTGATTTTGACAGAAAAATATAAGTTTGATGTAGCATTTCAAAACGGTCTTCTGGAATATTTCCAATTGCTAGAATCACAACTGAAAATCGACTTTGGTAAAATTCAAACCCGCTATTTCCAATAGAGTTGTATCACGAAGGCCTTGGTCAAGCTCAACCCCCTATAAGAGTAACAGGTGGTTTCTTTATTGGTTCACATTTTTGTCTGTTCTCTTTCCACTACTATCGGGTCAGAATTGCATGCTAAACATTACATGTAGAGTTTGATTTGTCAAACAAATTGAAATCAAGCTAGTTTTTGAGAAACTATGCATTAGGTAAATTAAAGTGTACGCCGCTTAAAACAAGTTCATGGCAGCATTCTTTGGATGGTGACTTAACCCCATATGTTATACGGTTTATTACAAGGCCTGCGTTTTCACGTTGGTTTTTATGCGGTGGATACTGTAGTGAAGTGTAAGCTGCCTTCAGTTTGCTTTTATTTCCATGCATTTCAATTCCTTCTATACATTCAAATTTGTATAAGCTTACCACACTTAGCGTAGTGGTACCAACAGCAAAAAAAAAACTTACTGAATTGGAGCAGGTAGGTAAAACATAACTAGCAATACTAATTTCGTTTCAAAACGATATTCGTCGTATTTTTGTGATTAGTTATTCAAACATTTTTATTTAACACACGTATTGATGAGCGTGGCTATCAAACCAGCACAGATTGTAACCCAATAATTCGCCTAGCATGTTTCTAGTAGTGTACTTTTGCCAAACGGCAAACAAGCTTCAAATATGACCGTTGCGGCATTTGAAACCAAGGCCGAGAGTAGATAAGGTAAAGAGTTCTAACATTCACAGTATCAAAATGTCTTTTATTTGCCAATGGGTCTTAACCAGTTAAAATGTGAACATATTGCATTGCCACTAGAGATGGGCTCGTGTGCCATGTTTAAGCCCTTTAGGTACGTGAGATATTGGTTTACTTTTGGTAAATAAATACAAATTTTGCATCGCTCTTACGAATTTCGCTAGTTTCACACACGAAAGTTGACCGTGGCGTAATCGGCATTTTATTTCAAAGAGATTCAATTCACGTCTCCAAGAATCAAAGCATGGATTTGCCACGTGAAATTCAATCTCTGCCACAAAAGCTGATTAGTGAGTATTTCTACCATTAGAAATATTCGGGAGTGAAATAAAGCGCACAAGGGTGGCAACTCTCCGGGCCATAGAGGCACGGAATGCAACGGGGGTAAGGCAGAACCATTCACATTGTTCATTCTTAGGGGTGACACACTAGTTTCAAAAAACCCTATCAAGAAAAACTTCCATTAAAATCTGTATACGACCATAAATAAACTGTCCCTTTTATTTTTTGGCAACCATTATTATAAAGCTATGTTATTATATCCAAGAGGGGGACATAATTCCTCATCCCAAAAATATATCCTTTCATTTATAGAAGAAAGTAACAATAACCAGCCAACGAGCTTGACGGAACTTAAAGGCGCTCTTGCAATTATATCAAAGTGTGAATTGCATTGTTAGAAATATGGCTGCATTAATTAACACCTACCGATTTTTACATCTTTAGATACATTGTCATTTACTTCATTAGAGAACCCATTTTATGCGGTTAAGGCATATCACAAAGATATCCCCACATACCATTCTAATATGCAAATGACATATATATAGTGTGGCGCACAACACGACCCCAACATGTATAATAGCACGTGGATCCTGCCTGTTGGACTTGTTTGTGAACGAAATTGAGATGTTTGCATTTGCATATATGGCACGCGTATGCTGAACATTTAGAGTAAGATGGTATGCAAATTGTGACAAATGCATGGTGGTTTGAAAGGGGTGTGATCGTGAAATATCAACAAGCAGGGTGTCTTGACGACAATATAACAGTCTTGGTGTGAGCGCATGCCCTAATTCGTGCACATTTGTGAATAAACATCAACATAAAGTTACTACAGATGCAATACTACTGTCGAATTCCGACCCCGGTATTTTTATGGTGAACTACGAATTTGATTATAATAATATACAGTCTTTTGTAGAGAATTAGAGTATTTTGTAAAATGTACCAACCTTAGCTGAGGATAGAATGCCAAGCTCGAATGAAGAGTCAAACACTGCAATGAACGAGAGGAAAGGTATCACTTGACAGAACTTTTATCTAAATTTTCAATAGATAAAAAAATTACTTAAACATATTATTATGATTAAACTGCAGGGTTGGACATTTACAAGAGAGACTTTTGATAGAAAATTTCGTTTTGCAACCGAGATCGGAACCAACAGTTTGAATTCGATATGTTTGCATCAGTTTTGATGTATGTAAAAGGATGTCTGGGAAAATGTGTCCTACCTTCGGTCCAGGCCATATCGATTTGATTATGTTGAAATAGATTTGTTCAATGCACTCGTTTTAAATGCAGTATAATATCAAGTAACAACATCACATTCACTCAGCATACAGATTAATAGACACAGAAATTGCTGTCACATGCAAAAACAATCAGATGTATTTCGATTTAACAAAAAATAAAAATAAACGGTATATAAATTACATTCTAAGATTGCATTTGCATTTTGCAATGGACTCTTTTACGACAAATCCATAAAACAAGGAAATGTCTGGCAATTGATTCTGAACTAGGAGACAAAAATATATAGCCATTAAGAAACTATCAAGAGTGCACCACAAAATAATTCAGAGAAGCAATTCTAGCTTTTCTAGTATAATTGTCTAGTGGTCTAGACGATTTAGAAGCATGTAAATCTGTATAGCCCGTCACAAGCTGATAGCAAGTTTATCTCCACAGTCTTTAGCTTTAGGGGATGGTAAGTTGGATATTTTTACGATAACGTCGTCGGATCATGCAACTTGGGGCCCTCGGTTCGAGCTCGTACCTCGTACAGGGGCCCACCTCGCGAGTTGCTACCCAGCAGACTCGAAAACCAAATATATCCTCTTGGACTATAGAGAGACAACATTTAAATAGATAATCTATAAGACGAAACGGAAATAATATAATGACATAATACTGGCGATTTTATGAGGCTATAATATTGTTGTCGGTCTAGCATACTAGATATTATATATATATTTGACTCTAAACATATTTGACACAAAACTGATCAAAT